>JABTXL010012493.1:11117484-11208908 GCA_025134845.1 Neodon shergylaensis
TATGTATGTATGTATGTATGTATGTATGTATGTATGTATGTATGTATGTGTGTATTTCAGGTCACAAATAGAATCACTTTCTCCTTCTTAAGTGAAAGTTAGTTGTGGGTAGAGGATAAAATATTGGTCAAACCTGTCCAAGGACTTGTGGAGGACTTCCCTTGGCCCGAAGATCTCTGTCACAACCTTCCTTCAGCTCCTGTCACGTTTCTGGTGTTCAGAGACAGCATTTCAAATTCTTGGTATTATGGGCACGTCTAATTGGATAACTCTGTGAGAGGGGCTGACTGTTCATTCATAATAGGATGCTGGCATCAGTGTTGGCCTTGATTTACAAGTTGTCAGTATAACCTTCTCACCAGTCTGACAACCAAAATATCTCTAGGCACTGCCAATAGTCCCAAGGGATGAGAAATGTTGGCAAAATTATCTCCAGCTGAGGATTACTCATCTAAATTATGGCTAAAAAATGCTAAAAAGGATGTGATTTTCTTGAGTTGTCTATTAAATATCAATTTGTTTATGATTTATCTCAGCAACTTTGGTGAGTTTTTGTTTGTTTGTTATTGTTGTTTTTGCTTGTTTGTTTTTAACTTTCAGACCAAAATGTAGTTTTTGCCAAATCATCTATCAGCTCATTAGTGTTTAAGGATCCCATTTGGAAAGTGTCTGCCAAATAAATCCCAATGAGTGACCTAGCTGTGAGGCAGCTTTTTATTATTTCTGTATTTGAGTATATGATTCTTGTGCCATCACACAAAAACAAAACCAGAAAACAGCAGCAACAAAAGCCTCTTCTAACCGTGATTGATGATTAGTTAACTTTCAAGTATATTTATATCAAGTGGTGTTCAGTTAATGTTTCTGGATTGTGACTGCATTAAAAATGGACCTTATTGTAGGCACATTAGTCTGACAGAATTACCCCACCAATCCTTCCCAAATTGAGCTGATTCTTAAATAAATTTAAACAATGTAAAGTTCTGCACACTTTTTCAAGTCTGATGAACAAAGGATATTGCCACTACTTTAATTTTTTATCCAAAAAGAGGAGACTAATAGATATGAAATTAGGACAAGATTAGATGTGAATCTGCGAAGTTCTCAGTATCTCCTTCCTTTAATTAAAGGATATGACCGTTGACAAGCCATTCCCTCATCTTTACAGGACTGCTAGCTCATTCCTGGACTTTCCTTCTTAGAGATGGGGCAAAGTGTGCTTGCGTGATGTTTAGTGCTCACAAGTGTACTTTATCTTTTTCAGGCTTTATTTGGTTTATTATTTGAAGGTCTCAAAGAATAAAACACATCTGTGTTACACATTTTCAACAATCTCCTTTTAAGGATAAAATACTATAATTTTCCCATAAGCACTCAAATATTATTTTAGTGAGTATATGTAATACTAATATATTTAATCCTTGCTTCATTAAACATTCTGCTGGGGAATATCACAGCTCCCCAATTACTTCATAAGCATTTCATAATCAGAAATTATGTCTTATATTTATTTTGTTTCCAAAGATTTAAAGAAAAAATATCTGGAGTCACTTGGAAAATCTAGATTGTCTTTCTGAACTAATTTATGCAGAATGTTTGAATATTCAAGTACCCACAGAGAACTCGTTCTCAAAACCAAGAAAGAGATGCGGCATTTAGCACATTTTGTTCAAATAAATAGTGGATGATTAAGTGAATGTTGCATGTATTCTCGTGGTGTGAAGAAGCTGGTTTTCATAATGTGGGTCATTTGTGGTAGGTTTGAAACACCAGTGGCATGAGCTAGACAGATGATATGCCTTCCTGTATGTATAGAAGTCCGTTTTCCCTTTTGTGATACACAAGTGAAGTACATCTATAGGATTTTCTATGAGCATTCTTGAAAAGGAACCTGAGTCCAGCAGCTAACATGACCTAGAAAGTCAAGAATGTGGGGTCAGAAGAAAAGGGTGAAATGAAGATTTCAATGAAGAACATACACACCAAGTAGGGAGATAGGACCTCATACTAAACTATAGTGGTAGTGGATTTTGTCAGCTTTGTCTCAACACTTCCAACAGCACCAGGAGTATAGATAGCCGTCAGTGAATGAACACATGAGCAACACAGAAGAATGTGAGTTCTCTGTGTCTAAGATTTTGACTGATGTTGGTGAGTGTGTTGGAAATGCAAGCAGTATCTTCCTATTTGCACACGAATTCCACAAATAATCTTAATTTTAGCTTATTATTGGCTTTAGACTGAGGCATCTCATGACAACATGCCACCCCTGGCCTTGCAATTTATTTTTGTTTCACCAAATCTATAATATTGACATCTCACTGATCTTTAAATATAAGATAATAAACAAACCAAGGCATTGTATTGTATTTTCAAAAAATACACATTCATGGTTTATTTGTATTCTCATAACAATTCTATAAAATGGACTTGTTTCTTCCATTAATAAGTGAAGGAACCCATGTGAAGCAAACAGACCTACACAGCAGGGCTCTTCAGGCAACAACATGCTTTGTTTCCAAGCTACTTATGACTATTTTTTATATTTAGCATTAATAACTTGGAGTGGAGGTACTAAAAGGCTCATTGCACAGTCTGTATGGTAAAGCCGAAGGTCAGATAAAACTCATGAGCAGTAACAGGGGTGAAGCGTAGCACACAGCACAAGTGTTCACCAAGGAGCAGCTCATTGTGCATGGTGGTCAAGGCAATGCGTAGCCTAGCTTTTAGGACTTAACGTCATGGTGTGAAGTAAAATAAACTGTGATCTGAAATGGGGACGTATGGGGGGACATTTCATTGGTTTTGATTTTGTCTTTCTGTGAGTTGTAAATGTCTCACTTTGGGTCCTAGCTGGAATCAGAATTCACCCTACATTTCTTGACGATAGAGAGGGCAAGTCTTGATTGCGAAAGGTAGAGAAAGATTGTATGGGATGAGGGCTCTGGGTTCCAAGTGGAGAATGTAAATACAAATGACTCATACTGAGAACTATACAATTAACTTCTACACAACACCTGTGTTTCTGCCTCCAGTTACGTTTCTGTCCGTGCAATTCTCTCCAGATAAGGAATATAAGCTTGGTATTTTAAGCCATCATTCCTTGTCCACAGTTTGATCCTGTGGACTTTTGCCTCTCCATGTAAGCTAAGACACGATCTAACAAGTGTTGAGATCACTGAGGAAAGGAAACAGCAGTGTTAGCGTTATGAGAGAACCTGGATCCAGTGAGCATCTGTTGGCACCTGGCAGCAGCTATTCTCCTCAGCTGAGTCTTTCCCACAAGCATCTGGGCTCTTGGTGCTCGGATTGCTTGAGAACAAACTGTGCACTGACCATTCTAACCCCACAGCTGCTCAGAAGCCTCAGCAAACCTCAGTGGATAAAGCCATTTTTAGCTTGTCCAGGGCCTTTTGTCTGTGATGGAGAGCTTCAAGCTCCCGAGTTCATTCTGCTTACCAAGCAGCAGCAGCTCCCAGTAGACAAAAGCCAATTCCATCTACAAACTGTTGACATGGGAGAGCAACCCTCTCAGCTAAGACCCAGGGTGACCTGAAACAAAGTCACCTTCAAGGACACGGCTGTGCTGAAATATTATAAACATCAAAGCACAACGTTCTTGGAGAGGCTGAGACAAAGTATATACCGGGATTGTTCGCAGGGAGGACAGCAGAGCAAGTGACTACACTCACTATGCAAGTGTGCCGTCTCAAATGGTAAACCTTGAGAGAAATGGTCCAGTTAAGCCAAACCTCCTCCTCAGCTTTGAAATAGTATCTTGACAAGGGCAGTTTTATCTTTTCATTGTCCCTTGGATCAACCAAGATATTTCCTGGTCTTTCAAGACTAGGCTAGTGTGCTTCATGGAAATGCATCCTGGACTCTCCCTACGTTTCCCTTTCATCTATGTTTACTTTTGATCTTACATTTATATGTTTGCATCAGTCCAGTCAGATTTTTAATAGTCTATTTTGTTTGATATGCTTAGTGTTGATGTCTAAACAAAACATACTTTGAAATGAGCACTCTCCCGTTTGGTGCCTCTCACTGTGCTGTTTTCAGTGCTTAAGTGTATAAGAAAAAACAAACAAAATCCTGAGTGACTTACAGTACTCAGTAAGTTCTGTCCTCTCTCACAGCTTGGAATGTGACCTTTTGTTGATCTTTTGTTCAGTTTGGTTTTCAAGTGGGGTCAGACTGTGTTGCAGGCTGGCTTTGAATTTCAGCCTCTCAAGGGCTGGCTGGGTATATACTATCATACCTGGCTTGGGATGTATTTTTCAATTCCATTTCTGACATTTGTGATCTAAATATATATCTCTAGCTCTCTTTCTCACTGATAAAATACAAACAGAGTGATATTGTTATCAAATTTGATGTTATTGTGGGTGGTTATAGATAATATAGCTAATAGCAAGGCACACTCCTTCAAATACAGTAAAATTGCACTAAATGTTCTAAAATATATAACTACAATCATTAGCCAAAAACTTCTAGAAAGTCTTCAACTAAATAACCATCACAGGTTACGTTGTGCTCTTCCAAGGGGCAGAAATATTGTAAATTTCATTAAATCTTTTATTTTGCAAAAGAGCAACTAACTCGGCTCAGCTTATGCATATCAGATCCAATAATTAGGATATGAAAAACTTATAAGTCCCAGATGAAGGAATAACTAAGAGGAACTGTGTAGTACAGGTGGAACAAACCAGTCTAGGGGAGGTTGTGGAGCCACAACATTAGAAGTTATAGCAACAGAGATACATCTATCAATCAATTTATCTATCTATCTATCTATCATCTATCTATCATCTATCTATATCTATTGATCACCAATATATCAATCTTTCACTTATATCATCTATCATCTACATATCTTTCATATATCCATTATCTATTTTTATTGTATATCTATCTACCAGTCATTGGCTATAAAATGATTATCAGAAAGGAATAATGAATTTTGGATGACTTGAAAAGAAACCATAGAGAAAAGGAACAGTTAGGATGTTGGGATCATTGAGCACCTTCTAGTCAAGTGACAGTTGATGACCTACTTTGTGTAAAAGACCAGGTAACGGGCAAGTTTAGCTTTTGTGTGGAAAAATTCTAGATAACATATTTAAGATGCAGGAAGAAGCTGTGACAAGGTTCTGATGTGATTCTCACGGTAGAATGATGCTAGTTCATCCCGGTCTGCCCCCTGGTCACCTTGTCTAGCAGGCATGAAGCTGGGGTTAACATAGAAGACCAGATGGTACCAGGTTTGCCTGGTTATAGTAGAGGCCATTGGTCTGTTGATTAGCAGAGAAGAGAAGACAGTTGGAGAGTACTGATGGGGGTGTAAGTGTGTGGCTGCTAACAGAAGAAGCAAGGAAAAAAGTCAGAGAACTTCCTGAGCTCAGAGTCAGCTGAGTGAACCAGCATGTGACAACCGTTCTCCACATTGATGAATTCTTACCTAATTCTCATGCATAAGGTTGAACAATTTTTAGTTCCCAATTTCAGATGTGGGTCATTTTAGCAGGGTCAAATTCACTGGCAAGTGTCCTTAATCAGTGATAAAATAATTGAACGAGGAACTAATAAACACTTTTTCTTCAACTCAGAACACTCCTGGCTGACATCTGCTGGACTTCTGTTGATAATATTTGTAAGACAAAGAAAACACTGTCTTACAGCTCTGTAATTTATTAAGTGCTATGCATATCTCCCAAGACAACGAGCTAAAATGTGTGGACCGTGTATAGGCTAACTCAAATTTGCAAGATTTTATGTCCTTGTGTTCAATTGCAGATTGTAATTATAAGATGTTCTTGGATTCACATGGGTGTTTCATTGCTGTATAGATGTGCTATTTAAATATTTTCATTTATTCATAGCTTTCCATAGATGGTAAATAAATTACATCTTAATATCAAGAGAATTCTGAGGTAGAAAATGATGATTGTATCCAAAATTATATCTCACAATTCCAAGCCAAATGAAAAGTAGCCTTACATAGTAAAACATAAATAAAGTTCAAAAAAGTAAAACTAGCCATTGACATGTGAAAAATATAGATATGCATATTATATATATATATACACATAAATATTCTCCTGTCCAACTCCTTAACCTTCATGCTATTTAGTACTTCACAATCTCCTTTTCCTATAATATCCTTGAAAGGAGACTAAGGAGGTTATAAGAGACTTGGTCAAGAATTTTAGCTGTGTATTTGTTTATGAATATATCCCATCTCTACCATTGCAGTCCTAGATGTCTGAGACTCTATTTCCTTAGCTGTTTCCTTGTTGCTGTTTTGAGGTGTGATCATGCTAGTTTGGATTTGATGAAGGATGCTTAAAAGAAATTCCATACTAGCTCAGAATTGAGAATAATAGACGGTTATTTATTTAGGGGTAGACTCACAAATCATAATCCTCTGCTGGAACAGAGAACAGAAACTGAATCCCACAGCCAGAAGAGAGGCCGGACACATGCTTTATATTGGCATAAATAGTAAAAGAGGCTACGCCCCAGTGGGCAGTTAACGTAAAGGCTATTGGCTGTAGGATTTCCTACAGCATGGACTCACTGTTCCTGTTTGTGCATCTTCCATTTAGTTCACTTTCAATCACTCTGAAACCCTTTCCTTAAACCTATGAATCGACTGCTGGTGTGGGATTCCTTTTTGTATACCATTGGTTAATAAAGAATCTGCTTTGGGCCTATCACAGGGCAAAATGGAATAAGGTGGGAATTCCAAGTAAAGATAGAGGAGAAAGTAGGAGGAGTCAGGGAGAAGCCATGTAGCCACTACAGGAGACACACACTGGACAGAACCTTACTGGTAGGCCACAATCTTGTGGCTATACACAGATTAATAGAGATGGGTTAATTTAAGATAAAAGAGTTAGTCAGGAATATGCCTAAGCTAACAGGCCAAGCAGTTTTGTAATTAGTAGTTTCTGTGTGATTATTTCAGGTTTGGGCAGCCTGGAAATTAACAAGCAGCTTCTGACTACAACTGCCATTCTCCCAAGTTGTGTCCTTAGTCTCCAGTCAGTGAGCTTGGCTCTGCCCTCTGTCTGCCATGTGCTCTCACTATGCGTTTATTTTCGACACAGCACTGACTAATTCCTCGGCCATTCCTTCCGTGTTTCTATTACTTGGCTTTTGGATGTTGAAGACATGATATTGTGTGTGGGTCCTCCCAGTTGGTAACATTTTGTGTCTGGGATTGTTTCTTTTGACAGGTGAGCCATGACTCAGTTCATGTTTGCAGTGTTCAGTTTTTACTCATGTTCATTCACTTAACAAATGTGATGACATGTAGGAGGAGGGCCCGCTCCTCCTACAACGACATTGTTGATGCCCATCTCTTATACACCAAGCAAAAACTATTGCTCTCAAAGAACTTAGGATGTACCCAATGGTTACGGCCTATTATTGGACACTAAGAAAAAAAGCACACAAGTAAATATAGAAGTCTATCTGTGGCCAGTATCACAGAGCTGGGGTATGTGAGGGTAAGAGCTCATACTAGCTTCTTGTAAAGACAGACAGCAAATGTGAATGGGGAAGTTCATGTTGTTTTCATCTCAGTTCTTTGGATGACCTATGCATGATTTCATTTGTGAATGATGTGTCATTTTTGAAATGAAAACGACACACACCCAGGCATTTTAGATGGGTGAAATCTCAGTGCTTCTTCCCATCTATCTTTCATCATACAAATGCTGTATTTTGTTCTTACTAATGCCTCGAGTGTGATTATGTTTGTTTGTACATGTTGTCTGTTTGTTAAAGAGTGATGCCAAGAAAACAAGTCTGTATTTTCAGTACAGATTCTCCAAGTATTTTCAGTTCCTTGATGGCTGAATTGTTGTATTTAGAACCTGAAGTCACACAGGGAAAACTATAAGCATACAAGAAAAGCAATATTTCTTTATGCTGGTTATGTTGTGTAAACTAAATTGACTATAGATCTTGAGGAAAGGTGAAGAAGAATTGCCTTTTATAAAGCTGTCAGTGGCAAAGACTGTTATGTAGTTTAGGTGATTTGAAGGGTATTGCCTTTTTGTAATTTAAAGTACAAAAACACACTGCTGTGTGTGTGACTGTTTATAAATATGCAGTGAGAATCTCATCTTAGCATTTCAGTTCATCGTTGGTCTTATAAAGTTCTTCGAAATTAGTCAGTGTTGAAGGTCATAGAGAGGTGTTGAATTTCTGCTAAGCACAGTATGGAAGTTCTTGAAGGTCATGGGGATGGCTTGCATTTCTGCTGAGGACAATGTGGAATACCTTGGCACATTTTAAGCAACATTTACTAGCAAACTCATTTACCTAATTTTCTCATGGAAAAATATTCAGAGAAGGAAAATAACCATTAGTAAGTGCTAAGCCGTGTTGAATTTGGTACAGCCCACTGTTGACTTGTTTTGAGTCTCCTTATCATTCACAAGGTTGCATGGTGCTATGGTTTACACAACATTGTCCTTGTTCTTGTTTTTTTTTTTTTTAAGTCTGCAAGTCTGTTGTTAAGATAAGCCTGAATACGAAGACACAATTATTTAGGTCTCCTTCTTGTGCCCAAACATTTATACTCCCATGCTTTCTTTTTTCTTTGGCTTTGACTCTGCTCTTAGGTGGAAGGTTCCTAGTTTGAGCACTACACCTTTAGTATGAAGTAATGCGAGAGAAAAAAAACAAACAAAAAAGCAATTAAACCATGAAAATATGTAAAAGATGACAAAGATTCATAGGGAAAACTAAGATGAGTATTATTGAATTTTGAATATATTCTCTAGCCTATGCTGGGTTTAATATCTAGATGAAGTACTATTTATTTATATTGTTAAAATCCTTTTTTATATTTTCCCCTGTTGGTATAATAAGCTCAGAAAACTTTTAAGATCATACTTAATTCTTGGTCTTGGTGAGATGCTAGGCTGGACACCATACTCCTATCTAGCATCTGGTAGACACAGTTTCACTGGTAGACAATATTTTCTTTATCAAAGATTTGCTTCTGAAGACTTATTTGGAATTGGGAAGCTTATCAATAGTCATTAAATGCTCTTGGGGGAAGCCAGTGTTTGGTGTGATTAAACTACTCAGCTGACTAAAGTTGTTATGTATACTTTAGTGTCAAGGTTTTCTCCCTTCACTTCTGATGCAGAGGCACTTTTTCGAAAGTGTGAACATGTGTACCAAGTTTAAAAGACAGCCCAATAATTTAGAGAACATATTTACAAAGGAAATGCATTCAACCATATAAACAAAACCAATACCATGATCACTTTGAGAACAAAACAATTCATGTTGCATTCTCTTGATCAGCACTAACCAGGATCGGGGAGCGCCACAGAAGATTCTACATCTCGGCCTACTGAAAGAGTAAACCTGGATGAACTGTGAGAGTTCATTCCACTGTTGCGGTTTTACTTGAGGGTCTAACTGCAGTGACTTAACATTGTACTCTGAAAGCGTGACTTCAGCACAGGAAGTAGTCAGTGACTGGGGATATTCTAATTCAACAGTTAATGTTTTATATTATTTATTGCTAGATGCTGATCTTCTAATGCAAAGTTAATGTTACTGCCCAGTACTAATGGACCAGCTCTGCATGTCAGAACTCTGGTATACTTCACCTTGTTAAACACCTAGGGGTCCTGGTGGGTTTGGTCAAGATAGCCACTGCCTCTTTTCCAGTTAATGCTAATGAATATTTAATATGTACAATAATTGAATTTGTGGAGAATTATACATTGTGTAAATGGTAAATATATGATAGAATAGGAGAACTTATTTACAAGATGAGAAAATATCTCTCTTTGAAGTTGGCAGGCTGTGAGACCAGTAGCAAAATACTCAGTTTATCCTTGTCAAATCTCCAAGCACAAGAAAGCATTTCTTTTTTATCACACTGAGAATGACATGGTTCCCCGCATTCTCTTTTAACACCAGCACCAGGGAGAGTTATGTCCCTTCTTTCTAACTCTTCATTAGAAAACCAACAGAAAAAGATAATAAAAGCAGAGAAGAAGACACAGTTTTAACCAGTAATTTATTTAAATAAAGCTGATGAACTACTTCATGAGTTTATATGGTTTTGTCTTATCTTTTTCAAGCATTATTTTTACATGAATTAAAAGAGCTATTTTAATATGAATTTGGTGGACTAATTAACTCAGGTTAAAATATTGGTTAAAAATAAATAGCTACCACCTCTAACATAAATTCTAAAAACAATCACAAGGAAGTCTTTAGAGGAAGCTGTGCACAATGGCAGAGCTGGGCTTATAGACACCTTGCCCACAGCATAGCATTTTGCTGTATTAAGTTGCCTAAGTGAGAGGAACAGTGTTTGTGCCTTTCCACGTGAGGTACTTTCTGCCCTTTTTGACTGTGAAAATGCAAAACATGTGTTTTTAAATAGATTAATTTGTTTTCTGCCATGAAAAATAATGTTTTTTTTCTAATGTCCTTGCTGTGACTAGCAGGAATCTTCATTTTTAAGAATTGCCACATTCTTAAAATAATCTGTGCAATAATGATTTAGTATTTATGGGGATTTTTTTTGAAAGCACACATGTGCTACAGGTCCTTGATATGCACATGTATCAATATTTATAAATAAGCATAATCAAATAAAAATGAAAAGCTTGACTGTCCAAAAGAATAGACAAATAGAGTGTCCAGAGACCCCTTTTAAATATTATACTTGTTCAAGCCTGGGCTCTCTTCATTGAGTATCTAAGAAGAACTTTGTCTTGGTTAGGTCTCTACTGCTGTGACAAAACACCATGACCAAAACAGTGAGGGAGAAACATGTTTATGTCCACCAACACTTCCACACCACAGTCTGTCACAAGGAGTCAGGGCAGAACTCAAGACAGGAGCCTGGAGGCAGGGACTGAAGCAGAGGCCATAGAAAACCAGTGCTTACTGACTTGCTCTCCAAGGCTTACACGACCTGTTTATATACTCCGCAGCCACCTACCCACTGATAATACTCCACAGAATGGACTAGACACTCTAATGTCAATCCCTAATTAAGATAATTAACTATAGTACAATCTTATGGAAGCATTTTCTCAGCTGTGTTTCCCTCATCTCAGGTAACTCTAACCTGAGTCAAGTTGACAATAAATTAATCAGGACAATGGCTAAATTATCTAACTTCCTCTTAATAATAAGCCAGATCGTATACTGAACCACACCCCTGACCCCTGAAGTAATGGCCCCCTTGTCATTTAACTTGCTTGCTTCCAGTGTTGTCACTGCTGATTTTAGTGGGAGAAGGTAAAGTGAGCACTGCATGTCAGGGTGGGGACCTGGCTGGTGGCCTCATGGGAAACTCTCTGGAGAGGTCATGGGTAGCTAATCAGGCCAGAAAGGGATGTCTGCTTTTAAACCTACGTAGTGAAGTTGGACAGTATAAAATTTAGTGTCGGATGATGGTCAGCCTGGCACCAACTTTGAGAGGCTGACCCTTGGAAGTTTTGACACTGGGGATAAAGTGACATCATCATTTGATGTGTAGGAAAGGGAGGCAGCCCTGTGGTGGGGCGATGAAGCTGCTGAAGGCATGGAGGGGCCGGAAAGGACAAAGGGGAAGAATGAGATCATAGAAACCAGAACTCCCTACAGTCCTTAAAATTCACGTATTTATTTTTGTTTATATATATGTATATATGTGTGTATGTATATGTGTATATATGTAAATATATACACACACACATACAAGCATGAGGGGCTTTCTGCAGGTGTCACGGCAAGCAGAAAAATGAACCCCAATTTGGTTTATACTGACCACATCAACCTGGATCAAACTTCTGTTAATCTGATGCCAGGTGGTTTACTGTCAATATATTTAAACACATTATAATTCTGAAAAAATGATTCCTGATGTACTGCAATTCCCAGTGCACATGGAAGCATAATGACATCAGAACTCAACTCAGGGTACATGTCATATCTTCCAAAAAGATGGGTTCTAGATCCAGGTTACCTGCATTAGTTTAAGGGCCTAGGGGAGGATGTGGCTTGGTCTTGGTCATACAGATAGGGTAGAGGTCTGTTGGGCTGTTAGTTACCTCTGGTCCTGGTTGGAAGAGCTTGTTATGGCCTGGCCCATCAAATCACCAGTTAATCACTTTCAATTCTCAGCTTTCTGGGTGTATGAAAGGTTTTTCATCTTTTCCATTGAAAAGACAATTCTGCCTGCTTAATATTCCTGGTTTCCCTGGAGCTCTGTGGGCAAGGACCTTGTGCTCCCAACACATGCACACACACCTACATACTTGCAGTCCTTGGGATGGAACCTGTAGCTGCGTGCATGCCAGGCAAGAGCCTTTCTACTGAGCCACATCCTGGGTCTCCACTGCAGCTTTCCTTTTATGCTCAGGCTGTGGTTTAAGTTGTGCTAACATACTAGAATTTTCACAAGTGACATCCACTTACGTTGAAATTAGCGAAGCCCTAACATAGCTCCACGAAAAGTAAATATTGTGAGAACATCCCACCAATGGCTGGTTAATTTCTTCTTAGCATTTTATTTTATGGCACACAGCCTGAAGCTTTGGTCTGAAAAATATGCAGCTGCCAGCCCTCTGTTCCATTATTCATGCATTCATTATGGGGGAAACCCCAGGAAACATGAGATAATGGGCCGGGTAAGCCTAAGGGTGCCACTGAGAGCTTAATAGGAAAAAGGGAAAACTGAAAGTTAAAGATCTGGGTGTAGAAGATGTTCCTGTTTCCCCTTCTGATGTGGGTGTAGAAGATGTTCCTGTCTTTCCTTCTGATCTGGGTGTAGAAGATATTCCCATGTCCCCTTCTGATCTGGGTGTAGATGTTCCCGTGTCCCCTTCTGATCTGTGTCCCTCTCTGATCTGGGTATAGAAGATGTTCCTGTCTCCCTTTCTGGATTCCTGCAGATCAGCTTTTGCTCTTGGATGGCTGCACCACTTCTAAAGAATATCTTTGAAGACTACATATACATTTGATGAGAAGTTGAGTGTATGTGTGTGTGCACAAGCAAGCACATGTGTGTGCAATTGCTTTGTGAGGAAATGTCTCTGACTGTGAAAATACAATAACAATTCCTAATCCTTATTCTCATGACTTTCATCTCTTAGGTAATTCCACTGCCAATTAAGAGTCTTTGCTAGACACTGTTCAGTATTTTAGTTTTTCTCAGCCTGGGAAAGTCTTGCTTGAGTTTCGCATGAGAAATTTGCCAGGGTCTAGGGATGTCTAGTTGACCTAACCAGGTGACTATAGATGCCAGAATCTGGAGTAATTGAGCACATACCACTCACATTATAATAAAATCCTTAGCCTCCAGGTCTTTGTAATTTTCCCACCAAGATGACAGCACTCCTTAGCTGCTTTTCTTTACAAGCACAAAGCAGTTTATGGCTCTCATTGATCATTTTCAATTCATAAAAAGACCAGATCCTTTTGGGCCCAGATTGAGGATATTGCTGTGTCATGGCTGTCTTCTTCACTGGACTTCACAAATACAGGCTGAATCAGGACACACCACAGATCACTTCAAAGCTGCAGCTAGCACAGCCATTAGGGAGAGAAACTCTCACATGGAAGGTCTTGTGGATGAAACCAAACACTCAAAATGTTATCTGTGTACAGATATCAAGATGAGCAAATTTGAGTGACAAGTCCATAACCCGAAGCTATGCCCACAAAAATATCAAGAATCAAAATCTAAATATTTAGATTTCAGCACTGAGTCTTGTTTATGACTTACCTTTTGTTCTGGAGTTTTTGAATGCATAGGGCTACTCTATAACAGAGTTTATATGATCTCTGAGAAGCAATGATAGACCAGTGTCTATGAACACAGTCTCTTTGGTCATGTTATGTAGGTCCAGATACCCATTTTTATTTTTAAATAGCTACTTATGACCAGTAGAACTACAAGCACCATTTTCTTCTCTAGTTATGATATAGAAATAACATGGCATATTTCACAGATTTATTATAATAATTATGTGCATGCATACATGTCCATACACACAAGCATGTAGAGTCATCCCTCACTCTGTATGGTGTTGATTAAATGACACAGCCACACATTCTGAAATGTGACAAACCTTGTATAAAATAGTATGTATGTGTGTGTTTTATCTATGGATACCATCCATTACTATCATTTATTCAGCTGCTCAAACTGTCCCATATTTGGTTAGCAGGAACCACCTCATGCTATTCCTATGTTCTTTATATTACTCCATAGTTCTTTAATGTTAATTTGTTTTCTAATACTCTGTGGCCAAGTTCTGGAATCAGATTTTAATCGGGGAGCACTGGCTTTATGTAGAAGAAAGGAACATTTAGAAACCAAGGTGTGGTCAGGCGGTGGTAGGGCATACATTTAGTCCCATCACTCAGGAGGCAGAGGTAGGCCACAGCTACACAGAGAAATCCCTCTCTGAAAAAAAAAACAGAAAGAAAAAAGAAGGAAGAAAGGAAGGAAGGAAGGAAGGAAAGAAAGAAAGAAAGAAAGAAAGAAAGAAAGAAAGGGAAGAAAAGAAGAAACCAAGGTATATACAACTTTGAGCAGCAGTAATTCAATCTTCTAGGCCATCTAGAAGCACAAATAAACATGTCTGATTTTGTTTCTGTATCGACTGCAAACATGAACATTGCCATACAAATGTTTCTATGAATATATGGATTCCACTTCTCTAATAAGAATCTAGAATTGGAATTGGTAGATACGAGTAGGAGAATGTTTAACTTTATATGACTTGGCTAAGCCTTTGGTCCATGTGTTTGTACCACTACACACTCTAGATTGCAGGAACTTTGGGTTATTCCAGGTCCTCAGCAACCACTCGGTGCTGTCAGCACTTGTAAATGTTTCCAATGCTAATGTGTATGCAGTGATATCTTATGGTCATTTGAGTATCCATTTGTTTGATAACCCGTGATGCTGAGGCATTTTCATGTGATCCTTGAAGCTTTGCATATCTTGCATTGAAAAATACTTCTGAAATCATATGGTACAGTTAAGATTGCTACTTTTTATTATTAAGTTTTAGGAGGGCTTTATTGTGGACCGACATCTTCTGGCTGATAGATGCTTTGTAAAGATCTCATGACCTCTGTCTAACACGTGCATTGTCTTAAGACAGTTTTTGAACAAACAGAAAATGTTGTTTAAAGTCTACATTATAATTTCATATTGTTGCTTTCTTTCCTATTAAGTCACTTCCTATCCAAGACTACAAATTTATTTGCCTATGTTTTCTTTTATAAGGCTTAGGTTTCCTATTTTGGTTTAGGGTCTATCTTGAGAGAACACATACCAAATAGTAAACTATATAATGTAAGCCTTGATCTCTGTTAAAGATAAAATTTCTCAGAGATGTTCTGGTGTCTCTTTTTGCTATAAAAAGATTCACTTATGTAACAAACTGGACCAAGGCAAAGAAAATTTGTAAAAATCTCCATTTTTAATGTGAAGGACTTCTTTTTCTTTCG
This sequence comes from Neodon shergylaensis, assembly GCA_025134845.1. NCBI lineage: Eukaryota > Metazoa > Chordata > Mammalia > Rodentia > Cricetidae > Neodon > Neodon shergylaensis. The sequence goes on from JABTXL010012493.1 coordinate 11,132,989, forward strand.
AATGAAAGATAATTGAGTATATCTCATTATAGTAAAGCTAGCTTGCTATTTGGCTATCTAAAATAAAGCATGAATGAATGATTTTGAGAATTAAAATCTGTTCAAATTATGAGGGTAATTAGAGCTCCTTAAATATCGTGATTTGACAATTCACAGTCCATTCTGACAGGAATAATCTTGAGAAAGTAGAACAGAAGTTGGATTTTTTTTTTCCTCTCTACACTCTGACATTGACTCCCTAGCTTGTCCAAACTCTAATGAAAAAGTTGTCTTGTCAGTACTTCGGCACGATAAACCACTGTGCAAGTAATTGAGGTTCAGTGATTAGGTCTAGATTTATACACTTAGGGAGCCTAATAATTTTCCTGGTCCTACAGAGCAAGCCCGGCAGTGTTCAGCCCACAGGATTAATTGACAAAGAGGAAGCCGTTCTTATTGGAAATCATTAAGCACCCCAGGCTTTGATGTGAAGGGGAACCCGAAGGTTCAGTGCAGACAAATGACTGTCTCAGTCAAGTTGCCCACTTGTCTGTCCTTTGAAGTGTGGTTGAATAACAGGCTAGCCCCACAGAGAGGCTTGGAATGGTAATGGAATTGATAACATTGGATTTTCCCAGGTTGGACCCTCTAAAAGAGCCTAATATGAAAGCAGTGTTTCATGAAGGCTTTTGTGCAAGCTTAAAACATATGCTCATAGGGGAACAAGATTGGAGGACTCTAATCCTTAGGCCTAGAGACTGTTGCTCTTATGAGAGAGGAGGCTCAGGGAGATGGGTTCCCTCGGCAGGGCTTGGCAGTCCTGAGAATCCGAGGAACTGCTTCTCCTTCTGTCCCTTAAATTCAGATGTCTGCTGTATCTCCATTGCTTGCATAACCCCATTATGTCTTAGACTTAGCTGTGGAAACCTCCTGGATACTGCTTTTCAAGACAGAAGTTGACTGTGGACAAGCGGTGTAGAAGAATGCAGGAGCTTCTAAGTTGACGTGTTTGTAATATTAAGTTTTTGATGCTTTTTTAAAAAGACTAGTCATACTGGCTTAATTAATAAAGAAGGAATTATTCAATGCATGCTTATATTTCCTTGTTCTGGATTTTTCTTTTTTAGTAACTATAAGATCAAATGGTAATTGCCATATATTGGCTTTCTTAAAACTATCACTTCTCCCTGGTGTAGAGAAGGTGGCTTCCTCACCTATTCCCCATGGCATTAGTGGCATTCCATCGGTGACACGCCTCAGAGTCCAGTGATAGTTTCAGTTCCTCATTTGTCCACAAAATTAGAATAGAGTCTCCCTGTCCTTTTCATGGGTGATGGATGGCCTACGACCGCTTCCATTTCGGTACTGAGAGGACATACATACCTTCGTGGTTAGCAATGTCTGTCAAGTGCGGAAAAGGGAGCAGGACATCCAGTGTGTCTGTCAGTGCTCCCTTACCCCCACCATCAGTAAAGCAATTGTGTTGCTCAGCTTCTGTAGGAGAAGGCCCACTTGTTGGTTCCTGGTTGCCCAGCTAGCTTAGCCCAGAAATAACCACACAGAAATTGTATTAGTTAAATCACTGCTTGGCCTATTTGCTCTAACTTGTTATTGGATAACTCTTACATCTTAATTTAACCCATTTCTATTAATCTGTATATCACTACAAGGTCGTGGCCTACAAGCAAAGTTTCAGCACATCTATCTCTGGTGGGAGCTCCATCGTGTCTCTGACTCCACCCTTCTTTCTCCCAGCATTCAGTGCTGTCTTCACGGCCTGCCTAAGTTCTGCCTATCAACAGGCCCAAAGCAGTTTCTTCATCCATTAATGGTAATGACTGCACACAGAGGGGAGTTCCACATCAGGTTTTTATCTGCTGAGGGTGTCAAAATCGCTTGTGTTTTCCCCTCATTTCAGATGGTGATGTAAAGGCAGAAAATACTTGTAGGTGGATTAAAAACCTTCCCTCCCCAATTGAATAAAACCTCCTTACCAGGAAACACATTCTCTGCACAAATATTAAATGAAATAAAATATTAGATAAACAACAAACACAAAGCAAATACTTACAGAGGTTATAGTTTATCATCTCATGAGTCTTTTTTCTTTCAAATGTAAATAATTTCATAAATATTTATTACAACATAAAATGTACATTGAGGTTTATGATGTAGTCCAGCATTTGTCCATTGTCTGACATTTTTAACAATTTAATTTTAAATAATCAAGCAACAGGACCTTTTTGTGCTTCCTCCATAATAGAGCTTCAGATGTACAAAGCGATCACCTTGAGTCCTCCAGGACACCCTGTTGGTGCCCATTCTAAACTTCCCATCCTTAACTGCTATGCTTTATTTCTCTCTACTTGTTTCCCTCACAGATGTGGTCGGGGACTGTTTATGGTTAACAAGGATTACCAAAGACAGCATTCAGCCAAAACATTCTATTTTTTTTCTTTTTTTATTACTTTTTAAATAATGCCAATCAAAATTTTCACTTCCTCCCCTCCTCCCACTTCCCTCTCATGCCCCCACTCCCCATTCTTCCCCCTCCAGTCCTAAGAGAGGGCAGGGTACCCTGCCCTGTGGGAAGTCCAAGGCCCTCCCCCCCTCCATCTAGGCTTAGGAAGGTGAGCATCCAAATAGACTAGGGTCCCCAAAAGCCAGTATGTGCAGTTGAGACAAATCCCAGTGCCATTATCAATGGCTTCTCAGTCTACTCCAATTATCAGCTACATTCAGAGGGTCCAGTTTAATCCCATGCTCGTTCAGTCCCAGTCTAGCTGGATTTGGTGAGTTCCCATCTCACATCTTCTCTTGTGCACTGTTGTTGGTTAATGTTTGTATTTGCAAAGTCTTCTCTACATCCAGACTCTTGTGTGAATCTGAAGCTACAGGATCCATTTTGTAAAAACCATTTTCTGCCGGGCAGTGGTGGTGCACACCTTTAATCCCAGCACTTGGAAGGCAGAGGCAGGTGGATCTGGGTGAGTTTGAGGCCAGCCTGGTCTACAAGAGCTAGTGCCATGCTGTTTGACAGTTTTGGATCTCGGGGTTGTTCATGCACTAACACACAGCTATGCATCTGAGAGCGGCTTCATACCCCTTCTGCTCTGTATCCTGAATAGAAACAAAGCAACATAGGGTGCTGGTATGGGAGACACGGATAAACAAGTGAGACAAAAACAAAAGTGGAGAAGGCAGGATGATGTGTAGGAATGGAGGGACAGGCAAGACACTCCCATGTGTCCTCGGGAGCAAGGTGACATTTGAGAAGACTCACAGTGAGGATGAGCTAGGTGTTCAAAGCCATGTGGGTAACATTCTGGGAACGGTAGAGGGGATCACACAGGCCTTTCAAGACCAGGCCCAATATTTTGGACTTACCTCTGAGTGTAAATGAGTAATTATTGACAAAGTACAAACATTATGATATCATGACCTGATTTGTTTTCTCAAAGGAAACTCTGCTTTCATGGATAGAATGTGTGATATTGTTGCAGGAAGAGCAGATGCAGGGAGCAGAGAGAAAGCCAGGAGAGTAATTCAGGAAGAGGTGTGAGAGTTCTGTGTTTGTACAGGGTGTTGTCTACAATTCTGAAGTGGTTCTCTGTCTCCGTACACTTGCCTTCATATGAATGGACATGTATCTCTTTGTGCATGTGTGAGGCAGGGGCACATAGGGAGGAGATTCCATTTGTCTTTAAATGCACAGCCATGTTACACTAGTTTGTTTCTGTTTTACAAAACAAGATCCTTGAACCTGGATCACTAATAAAGAATTCCTTTAATTCCTGGGGAAGGAGGCTGGAAGTCATTGTGTATGTTTTTATAATGTGAACTGTATAGGAAGGCTATGTGTTGGACTTTGGAAATCTAACCAATAAAATATTAATAACATGCTTGACAAAATAGCATGGTAGGAATACCTACAAAACAAAGTTTTGTTTCTGTTGTTTATTTTAGAAAACAAGAGAGAGCAGAGTATCCAGTTAAATGCCGGGTGTCCGTGGTCACATGTTGTGTGTGATGGAGTAGCCTCATAAATGAGTTTGGTGTGGATGTCTTCCCCTCTCTGAAAGAAAATGGCGATATTTGGATGTGACCAGAATTGCTCTAGAAAGCCCCATAAACACCGTGGAAATTGTAGTGTTTTGTCAATGTTGCCAATTTTCATTTTCTTTCCCAGGATAGAACAGATACTGTCAGACCCACAGAAATCCTGTGCTGAGGGTCTGTGAGGCCTGGGATCATGGCGTTCAGGCTCTTGAGCTTCCACTAGGGCCGTGAGACCCCATCTCATCCCAGCCTGGCTGCACTCAGCGGCTGCAGAACTGCAGCTTCAGAAAGCTGTGGCCCTCCTGTGCGGAGTGGGGAGCAGGAAAAGGCATCGCCGAGGGGTCACTTGTACTTTCCCATTGTTCCCGCTTCCTCTTCTCTTTTACTTCTGTTCCTTACATCTCTTTTCTTGTATTTTCTGGACATGTGTAGTTGAATCTATATGGCTAAATTGGGATATATTAAAACCCTGTGGCATCTGGCAATCCTATTTCTATGCGGTTTTGTAAATGTATCCTCTGTTGGAATGAAGTCACCAATCTAAGTTCCTGCATGTGTCTTTGAGTCTGGAAAATTCTGTTAGGGAAATGAATTCCCTTCTGATCATACCACATGTTCCTAGTTCCTCTGCTTGCAAAAGTGACTAAATCAGTAGATGCAAAGTCAGTTTCTGTCACTGAACAATTGGTGGCCACAGGTCATTAAATGATGGAGCATCCTCAGCCCTGACACCTCCTGGGAGCCATCATCATGAAGGCTTTCCCCAAGAGTGACATCAAGATGCTGGTTAATTTTTCAGTTTTGTTTTTTGTTTTAGTTCAGAGCCACCATGCATGCATTCCCATTGCTGTAATACCGCCTTTGTCATGCTGATCAGTATTGATCAGTATTTCTGTAGTACTGCCCTTGCCATGCTGATCAGTATTGATTAGTATTGCTATGATACCGCCCTTGCCATGCTGATCTGTATTGATCAGTATTGCTATAATACTGCCCTTGCCATGCTGATCAGTATTGATTAGTATTGCTGTAGTACTGCCCTTGCCATGCTGATCAGTATTGACAGTTGTGACTCTGTTCTGCTTCCTCATGAACCACTCAGTTGCAAGGCCCTGACTATGAGGGAAAGGAGCTCCCCAGAGGGCGTCTAGTGAAGTCATACTCCGAGAATGGTAACATATGAAGCACACGTGTCTGATGCTAACTCACCAGTGAGTGGTACATGTATTTACTACCAAAGCTAGAAAGTAAAATTGTCAAGGTTGCTGTTGATTGTTATGTTTTGTAAATGGCATTCAAAGTTATTCAAGTGTGATCATCCTGACTGCATCTTATCTGAAATCTCCCGTATCAAAGGAAAAGAACCCGAGTCCCTAAAGTACACAACCATCATGAAGACATTAAATACCAAGAAAGAGAGTCCTCCAAGACATGCTTTATAGGACTTCTGTGGTTGTTTCACGTTGTGCTGCTTAGATTGCTGTCAGTTTGACACGAGTTAGTGATGTGGGAAGAAGGAGCCTCAGTTGAAAACTTCCTCCCTCAGACTGGTCTCTAGACGGGTGCATGGGGGCATTTTCATGACTGGTGGTAGATGTAGGGGGGCCCAGCTCATTGCTACCACTGAGCAGTCATCTTGGGTTATGTAAGAAAGACAGACTGAACAAGCCAGTCAGCCACACTCCTCCACAGCCTCTGCTTGAGTTCCTGCCTCCAAGTCTCTTTCTGCAGTTCATGCTCTGACTTGGCTCAGTGACTGACTGACAGGGGCATGTAAGCTAGCTCCCCTGCCCCATACACACAAGTTGCTTCTGGTCAGTGTTTTTGCGGTTTGTTTGTTTACCACAGCAATAAAAAAACAAACTAGAATACACACCACCTCCCCTCCATTCAGATGATGCTTACCATACCCAGCATGCACTGTGAAGGGCAGAAGGGCACTGGGACGCTGTGGTCAACAAAGCTGTGGCCTTGATCTCATGAAGCTTATGGCTTCATTGGGAATTGGGGGTATGACAGACAGTGAAAGAACAATCAAAGAAACAAAAATCCCGTAAAATATCTAGCAATTCGGGGAACAGTTAGAAAGACAGGTGAGGGGTTAGGGTGGAATAAGAGAGAACACAAAGGGCTGAGTTCATTCATGAGGTGATTTCAGGCAGCCCTGGGAAATTTCAGACTGGGATTCAAGTGAATGGCTATGCAAAGAGGCAGAGGATGGGCATTCTGGAAAGAGATCGACATAGGTCAAGACTCCAGGCATAAGGGAGCTTGGGGCTTTCCAAATTTAAAAGAACCTGCTATGGTTATCATGCACATGTGTGGGACTGGAAAGGGTGGCAGATCGGGGTCCAGAGGTTTCAGGATGAGATAACGTCGCCATTAGTCACCCAGCACAAGGCCCTAATGCAACACTGATTACTTCAAACATTGATTGGCTTCACCCTGTATCAGATGGATGTCATACTGGATACGGAGGGTAGCTGGATATCTGATGTCCCTATAGTTACGAAATTGCAGAGAAAATAAACTAGAAGGAGCTGGAGTTGGGAATGAGCTAGCTCCTCCTCTTTATTGTAGAGGTGGGAGAGAGTTTGACTGTTTCTACAAACACCTTGGTTATTTTTGTAAGACTTCAGTTTCTGTTTGGTTTTGTTTCATTCTGTTTTTCTCCCACACAGCAGGAGGCATGGCATTCTTTTCCCCTAAGTCTTTAATAAATCATGTTCCTTTGTTTTAATAATATAATTAGTGTTGCTGAGACACTTTATGATGTATTATAAAGTCATGAAATTAGCTGTAGCTTTTCCAGGGTTTAGTAGGCAATGCTTCCCCTGGCTTTAGCTAGACTTGTAAGCAACAGATGCAAGAAGGGCCATAAACCATGTTCTAACACACACATTTTTCCACTAAGGCCGAAAGAGTAGGAAAAAATGGGAATTGGCTGTGTGCGTTTCTTTATATTGATGGTAGCTTGCTAATTATCTTGTAAATCTTTAGAGGCTGGTTGTTGGTTTTTATTTTTGTTTTTTTTTTTTTTTTTTTTTTTTAAGTTAGTAAAATGCTTAAGTTTGAGAGGGAAGATAGATAAAGGCCCCAAAGAAAGAATTAGTTTATTTGTTTGGCTGTAATATATTCTAGGTGTGTGTGTGTGTGTGTATGTGTTGGAATGCTTATTTTATTGTCTTACTTAACTTTACAAATAGTTGGTCAAGGATAAATATAAATAAATGGTGAAGAAATAAATTGCGTAGTCGGAACAATTTAAACACCAGGAGACAAAAGAAAAGATTGTTTGGGGTGGTCTTACTGTCTAAATTACATCACAGTGTTTTCTCTTCATGGGCTTGCCTGCTTCTGGATGCCAGGTCAAGTGCTGTGACAGAAAGGAGTTGAAAGTTCCTGCCCTCGGGGCGTAGCAAACTTGAAGTGTCAGGCATCACCCAATCTGCATACACTCCACACACATGTGAAGTGAGTGTTACTGCAATCAGCTGTCACTGCCATGGGAATGCCCCATGGTGGGGGCAGGGAAGGTTTCATCATTCCCTACACACCGCGTGGGATGGGGTTCAGCGTAGAAAGGGCACCTGTATGTACTCAATGAGCATGAGAATGCACAAATGACCCCAATGAAGTATAAAATAGCTTAAAGGAAAAATTGAAGGAAGGATGGAGAATATTGGAATGTCTGCAAGGTGAGGAGACACCTGGAAGATGGTTGAAATGACCAAAATAAAAAGATCAAACCCACATTCAAATTCACTGTTGTACACCAAGTGGTAGAATTACACCCAAAGATCTTAAGGAGCCCAGCTGAGGTCAGGGAAGTAAGGGCTGGCAAAAAAAAAAAAAAAAAAAAAAAAAAACAACATGGAATTTGTGATTGGGACTCTGGACATTATAATTGTTTGAAAACAGGACTAGAAATGAAGATCAGTCTGGAAGCCCATCTTCAGATGCAAATCGGAATTATTAAATTAAAGGCAGACATGAAAATGCCTTAGTCAGGCCAGTCTGTGTTTTGTGAGTTAATTCCGTGTTTGTGTCCTCATACAAAGACCCAGGATGAGCTAACACTTCCCATTTCCTGCGTAAATGCTTAGAAATAAACACTAGCAAAAAACTGGAGGGAGCCTCTGAGACAGAAAAACACATCGCTTCATTCTTAACCACATCAAAACAGTCTCTTGGTTCTTAACCACGGTTCGCAGGATCTGTTTCCATGGATGGGCACCCCCCCCAAGCCCACCTCCTACCACCCCCGTGTTTCTACTGTGCAAGTCTGGCTTCCTATGGGTGCTGCTGATTCTCCATTCATGAGGCTCATTTTCTTGCTCTGTATGGAGTGCATGCCCCTGGGCTCTTTACTCACAGTCTGAAATGGTGCTTAAAGTGTCCTGGAATTTTAACTCAGTCATTCCTGAATTTGAGGGAGCCTGTGGAGAAAAGAAAAATCAACTAGCCATGAAGGATTTCTTTGTTTGTTTGTTTTGTTTTCTTTTAAACTTTCTTTACTACACAGACCCCAGGCTGAGAAAACCCTCGGTGGATACTCTGGAGGAAGCAGAGAACAAAACCTAAAAAGATTTTCACATGTGCAAACCAAACTTCTTCCACTGAGGTTTTTAAAATAGTCACTTTAAGCTTTAACATGTGTGGGAATAGAATAGTGCTTGCTCAGGTAACCACAGGCCAGGCTTGCATACACAGGCCCCCAGCACTGCACAGCAAGCACACAAGCCTAGATGCTGAAAACCTCTAGAACTTTCTCATTCTGTAGCTCTACTCAGGAAGAAAGGGTTCTCACCCCCAGTGTGAAGGCAGGCAAGTATACCAGGCACTTTCCTTTTGGGCATATTAGACACAGGTCTCTGGTCAGCATTTAGAAATCCAGTCAGTGAGTTGATACACATTCTGTTTATCCCTCCTTTCTTTCTTTCTTTCTTTCTTTCTTTCTTTCTTTCTTTCTTTCTTTCTTTCTTTCTTTCTTTCTTTCTTTCTTCCTTCCTTCCTTCCTTCCTTCCTTCCTTCCTTCCTTCCTTCCTTCCTTCCTTCGAATAGTGGTTACAAACTACCTTATTCTTTTTCTTTCCTTTTGTTTCTAAACAGAAAAATCTATCAGCTTGAAAATGGAGGAGAACAATGACGCCACGGAGAACCCCCAAAGCCAAGGCCGGCAAAATGCCACCAAGTGTGGGTGGCTGAGGAAGCAAGGAGGCTTTGTCAAAACTTGGCACACCCGCTGGTTTGTGCTCAAAGGGGATCAGCTTTATTATTTCAAAGATGAAGATGAAACCAAGCCTTTGGTAAGTAGGAAAAAACGGTCCCTGCAGACCTTTGAGATCCCTGCAGCTGATGGAGTCCAAGGGGTCTCAGTCTCCCCACTGGATCTGTTTACAGGCGTCGTTTTCTCTGCTTCTTTTTGTTGATTTTCTTAGAATTGGAGATGATGAACTGGCTAGTTAAGACTCAGAGGCAAATTATACTTGTCTAATGTTAATTTGAATTTTACTAAAGGGATGGGATGTCTGGATCCCTCAGGCAAACGTAGTTCATGAAAAAATATCAGTGGGACTCTACTAGGGAATAGAGATCATAGCCAAGGCAGCTTTTCTTTTTTCCTTAGGAATAAAATGAAAAAAAAAATGTATTTTAAGGAAAACTGCTTACATAGCCTCACTCCTCTGGGGATAGTTCTCTGTGTTTCTCTCTGGTTCCTTTGTGGTCATTTATTTCCTTATGTTCTTTGTCACAATTTTTAAACAAAGAGAAAGAAAGAGAGAGAGGAGAAAAGAGAAAAGAAAAAGCTCTTGGGTTTTCTCAGCTCTGGTCATTGTTTATCAACAGAAGAAAGATGAGAAGAGAAGCATCATCCCTGGGTCTTGTTGGCATACAAAGGAGTTCCACAATAGCCTGGAATGGAATATAACAAAGGTTTATTTATTTGGTGATAAATTCACAGTAAGGGTAGTAATCTGTGGTTTTCTGTGTTCACTGGGAACTGGAAGAGAATCCAGCAGCCAAGAGGCCTGTGTGTGCTTTTCATCCGCATTTATAGTACATGAGACAATGATTAACGTGGGCCAGTATCTTAAAGGCTATTGGCTGAAGGAGTTCCCACAGAACCTTCCAATTTTGTTTAAATAAGAGAGTAATAAGCCTAATACAAAATTATATATAATAAGAATAAATATCAAGTATTGTTCAAAGAAAAGGCAAAAACATACATGCCAAGAAGAAAACAAGCTCCAAGTGGAGTATATTTGGTACCTAATATTCTCTCAGGAATAGATTGGTGTTGCCAGGAGCAAGCAGATCTTATGTCAACAGAACCCTAGGTTATTTAAATGCCATATTTTATAGTACTTTGAAGTGTTTGAAGATTACATATCTATGCAGAATACAATCTCTATACATCTGAGGAATCTGATTAATCTAACTATAAGTATGACAATCATGGGATAACTATTGACTTGTAATTCTTTTGTTGTTTTTGTTTTATTTTGTTTGATTTTTCTAGACAAGGTTTCTCTGTAGCTTTGGTGCCTGTCCTAGAACTAGCTCTTGTAGATCAGCCTGGCCTCTTCCTCCTGAGTGCTGGGATTAAAGGCATGTGCCACCACTGCCTAGCGACTTGTAATTCTTAATACTTATACAACTGAAAGACTAAGGCTTCATATTAAAATATTAAACAATCTTTAAACAAATGTTCAGCAAATGACCATGATGACCACAAAATGTAAGCAATATATAAGTATCTTGATCAGAGGTATAAATGTATAATGCAATATACAAAATATATTAAGCAGAGGTAGAAACATGCATGCATACAGTATGGTAAAGAAACTTTGCATAGGTGCACAAATATTGTAAACAGAAATGGGAGTATATAACAAATATAATTTGAATTTTTCTTAGTCTACATCTAGGGAATATAGAAATGAGAGGAGAAATATTTGCAATGGGTTTTTATAAACATTCCTAATAGCATGTCCTTGAGGCTACTTCCTCTTGTGTTGAAAGGCTCAATGTCTTAATTAGGAATTTAAATCAGGACTCACCTTTAATATTTCAAGTTCATAAAGCATGACAGTTTCACAGGGTTCTCATTTCTGTGATTCAGTTAACAGAAAACAGTGTGTGCATCCTGGGATCCCAGTCATAGTGCTAGCGTTTCCATGCTTACCAGAGTTGAGAATTTACATCATTGTCTTCTGAAATACTTGCAGTTTATATAGCATTATTTTCTATCTGTCTATACCCCCCGCACACATATATACAACCCATTGGTACTGCTGTGTCTACATGTGTTTAGGGCTGACCACTTGAGATTGGACAGTGTGGGAGTTCATCCCTTGAGGAACTGGTTTTCCCTCTCTGGGTGGTGGCCACCTGGAGCTCTTCCCCTAGGAATGGGAACTTATGGAGATTCCCCGTCCATGGTGGCACATCAGCTGATGTTGCCATTTTGTGGGTCTTCTTCAGGCAACCATAGCTTTGAGATTTTATGGGTTCAGTTTCCCAAAGAAGCAGTCATATATTTGGTGCAAAGGAATCTGAGTACTAGGCAGAGGCTGGATTGCCTTGTGGACGGTGGGAAGCAGTTCTAACAAACCTCATGAACCTGTGTTACTTCCTGAGAGAGGAGTCTTGGCAGCCATTTCTTCATCTGTTGAAAACCTGGTAATAATGTAATTTTCTCAGTTTTCTTTTTTTGTCTGTTTCTTCAACTTTCATCTCTTCAAGAACTTCATGTATATATTCAGTTAGTATGTCCCAGACTTGATTATGCAGTCTCAGCATCTTTTTTTTATAATCTTCCTCAAATTGCACTTGGCTTTCCAGAGACTCAGCCACCTTCCCAGGTTGAAGGACGTCAGCAGTCTCTCCCCAACTTCTGTTTCCTTGTTGAGTAGAAGGTGAACTTGCCTCAAGTTTGCCATTTCCTAAGGGTGACTTACAGTGGCCTTACAACCCCAGCCGAGACTTCCTGGCAGTGTGCTGAAACTCACCTAGAAAGTAATAGCTTGCCTATTCAGCTTAAAAATACAGGAAGCTAAAAATCTTTATTACATATTACATTTTTTTAAAAAAAATGAATAATCAGCCTCACAATTTTAGTTCATCATGGTAAAACTGTTGAGAGCCCTCTGGCTACAAGAGAAGACACGGAAGCCCAGACACACTGTTCTCACTGCCATTTGAAAACTCTGTGCTTGATTTCGGCTGTTTCTAGGGAAAGACTGCAGAAAGGGATCCATGTGGGCATTCGTGTGGGCATCCATGTGGGCATTCATGTATCTTCCGTTTCACCACTCAGAGGCCACTGCTCTAATCATTTTATAGAACTATGTTTTTCCAGATTTTCTGATTTATTTCCTTTTCATTTTTAATCTTATAACAAAGTGATATTATATGGAGAAAAGGTTAAAAAATAGCTATACAGAAGATTATAAAAATATTTCCCTTCACCCTCCATTCCTAAACTTTGAAACAATGGGTTTTAAGGGTGTTTTAAACAGACTTAAGCCATGAAACTATCCCCTTGGCCATCTTTCACTATTGCTGTGGCTGGAGAAGCGACTCAGGGTTTAAGAGCGCTCGTTTCTTTTGCAGAAGACCCAGGTTCCATTCTTAATGCAGACATGGCCGCTCATAACTGTAATTCCAGTTCCAGAAATCCAGGCATACATTTGGTGCATATGCAAAATGCAGGCAAAATACTAATGCATATAAGATAAAGTAAACGTAAAAAACCATGCTCAATGCCGGAGGCTTTAACTGTAGCTGTCATAGCATGAAGGAAGAGTCATAGATTTGGTTTACGTATTATTATTTCTGAACATAAGGCAACGGCATGGGTGTTACTGCTCTTTTGAGGCAGCCTTTTGACTTATTTCCTGGAGTATACTATAACATAAATAAAAGCAAAGTTTTGTCTTGCACTATGCTGGTAAATTTCTCCTACATACCTCTATGCTAGAAAGGTAGCAGGAAACATTGATTTTTAGAATCTAGTCCGAGACTTCTGAGAAAATGGCTAAAAGCCAGGCAGACACCAACCCAATTAATATAGTTTAGACTTTCCACCACAGATATTGATCCAGTGTGTGGGGAATGCTTTTTTCTGGGTACAATGAGGATGACACTATATTAGATCACAATAGATTTTCTGAACTCAGAGAACAAAATGATGTTGAGTATTGTAACCTGAGGGCTGACCTCTAAATGCGCGGAATTGATTGCTGATTAAAGAGTAAGGTCTAATTTTATATACTTAATGAAACTCATGGGTTCATGAAATCTAGACACCTCTCAGGCACTTGCTGTTCCCTGTTACAAAATAGGAATCAAAAGAAGCCAAGGCCACAGCTCAGTGCTTAAAGTAATACTGCAAATGTAAAAGGAATTTCACTGTCAAATCTAACACAGATTTTATGTGTGGCATCTGAAGTTCTTGGTATTTTTAAAAATTAAAATATCATGGTATATCTTCACGAGTTTTTAGGGATTTGGGGGGGTGTCATAGACATTGTTATGTAAAGAGATAGGAGATGTGATTATTTCAAATTATTTTATTTCACTGTTGAATAATTTCTCATTGTTTTTCTCTATGCAGCAAAGTAAGTATAATAGCTTTCATTTCAGACAAAAAGACTGGGGAGTGAAATTCTTTGTGTTGAACTTTAGCTTTCTGCTGGCAAACTGTGACACACTGGGCAAATGGCTAATTAGTTGAAGTTTTGATGAGCTTGTTTGTACAATGAGATCATTATCACATTCCTCATGGTGTTACTATGAGAAGTAAATGAGATTAATGTACACACAGTCTTAGCCAAAAGGCTGAGAAGTGGAGAAGCAATGAGAGAATTTATGTGGGTGATTTCAAGATGCAATCACACATCGTAAACAGAGAACCAGCACCAACTGTCCATGTGTGAGCTTCCTTTTCAGATGATAGCCGAGCTGCTCATAGCACTGAGCATTGCTGAACCAGTGTCCCTGCAGACATTCAGCTGGCAGATGGAATGTACAGGGAGAGAAAGAGACAGGGGGCTTTTAAAAGTAGCACACAGCTTATTCGTTTCTTCGGTAGAAATTCTGAACAGGTGAGAGAAATCTGCTCAGGTTGCCAGTTGTTTTGTACTTGTAACTTTTACTTCCCAATTCAACATGTCATCCCCTCCCTGCAAGCCATCCAGGAGAAGGATAGGTAGGGTTAATGCATAGCTGGATCAAGAATACCTCTTCTCATGTTCTTGTACCTTTAGTTGGATCAGCATACTGATTACTTTTCTGGTCCCATGATAAAATACCACAATCAAGCATCACTTAGGGAAGAAAGGGTTGACTTTAGCTATGGATCCAGAGGGAAGAGCCCATCCTTGTAGGAAGCATGGAGGTCCTCTTGCTCATAGATAAGCACTAGGGAAACGAGGAATGTTATAAACACAGGTTGTCGCTTCAAAGGAAGAGGTGTATAACCGGTTTTCCAGCCAGAAGGCTGGAAACAAATGTGGTTAATAGCATGGTGACATCTGTGCTATGTGTATGACGAGGCCACACCAGCCCCTCCAGACTTATGTTTATCTCAATTATGTCTATAGTGCTATCCTCCCCCAAGAACCTTATCAGGAGCCTTGCTTACGTTGAGCCTGCTTCCTCAGTTACTCTGGAGAACCTAACTTTATGGAAGATGCCACTTGTGCCTCACAAGAGTTCCCTGCAGTCACATCTTAAGCTTTTGTTGTGCACACGTGTTTGAGTTTACTATCACCAGGAAATACTCTTCCACTGTACTGTGTTTAAATATACCTAAAATAAACTACCTGGTGTCAGACTCCTGAAGTTTGAACCAATCCCAGGGACTGAGTCATGTTGAGTCAGACTTCCTTCTTGCCTCAAGTGGTTCAAGACTCTGCTGGCTGTGGTGTTTGCAGAGACCCCACACACTGGTTAGTGGGAAGAGCTGGTAGCAGGGTCAAGAAGTTGGCTGATCACATATTCATCTATCAAAAGGTTTCATTACTTCCTCAAGCAGAACTACCATCTGTGACCAAGTATTCAAATATATGAGCTGGTTCGGCTCATATAAAAATATCTACCTGACAGACTAGGAGCTGTGTAAAGTGTTTCAAGATGTAACACAGAATCTAGTCTCATTAAGCACTTAGTATATGTTAGCTATTGTTCCTGCTGTTACTTCTACCACCATCACCATCATCTTCATCACTGCTAACATTTCTGGTGATCAGAGGACCCTGGCACAGAGTGTAGAAATTAGAATCCATAGTACATACCTCATTAATTGTACAACTAAGAAAATAACAATTTGATGATCAGTCTATCTTAGCTTCACAAAGAGTTTCTTTGGGAAGGCCAGGCTAATTTCAGAGCAGTGACTGACTTGATTTAATTTGTAACCTGTGTTGTCAATAACAATCCCATGCAACATTCATAGCAAAAGCAGGGCTCACTACTGCAGTCTTTTTCTCTTTGTTTAGATAATTTGGGTGCTCTTTCAGAGTTGCTAAAAATGATTATGATGGCATCTAAGAGGAATCTCCAAAAAATTTCAGAGAATGACAGCCCTGGTTTTCTAGTCTCCTATAACACAGATTTATGGTGGGGGAAGCCACAGGAGTCAAATCCCTTGGGTTTTGCTTTTTTAGTTCATCATGGCTGAGAGCTCTCGCGCTCAGGATGGGAGTCAACATATGGAGCCAGATGGTCCATATTGTCACAGTCTCATTAGCAGAGACTTCAACACTTTACAGTATGCCGCTGGCAGAGAACAGAAGTAAGAGCAGGAAGTGAGAGGGTGGAAGATTCACTTGAACAGTTACATTTTGGGTGCTGACAACAATGCCTTTCAAGGGCTGATTTCATCCTGGCATGAGATATTTTACAGCTACTTGTTACAGTATCTCTCTGAGGACTCTTCTGCCAGTCGATCTGCCTGGCTTCAGCTTTATCCTGTCTAAATCCAGCCTCTGTCTATTTTCTCAGAGTTATTACCACACGTTTCTTAACTCAAGGACTGTTAATCAATGCAAACAGCATAAGTTATAAGAAAAAGGTTTATTTTTTATTTATTTATTTATTTATTTATTAAAGATTTCTGTCTCTTCCTCACCGCCGCCTCCCATTTCCCTCCCCTTCCCCCAATCAAGTCCCCCTCCCTCATCAGCCCAAAGAGCAATCAGGGTTCCCTGCCCTGTGGGAAGTCCAAGGACCACACACCTCCATCCAGGTCTAGTAAGGTGAGCATCCAAACTGCCTAGGCTCCCACAAAGCCAATACGTGCAGTAGGATCAAAAACCCATTGCCATTGTTCTTGAGGTCTCAGTAGTCCTCATTGTTGGCTATGTTCAGCGAGACCAGTTTTAACCCAGGCTTTTTCAGACCCAGGCCAGCTGGCCTTGGTGAGTTCCCGATAGAACATCCCCATTGTCTCAGTGTGTGGGTGCACCCCTCGCGGTCCTGAGTTCCTTGCTCGTGCTCTCTCTCCTTCTGCTCCTGATTTGGACCTTGAGATTTCAGTCCAGTGCTCCAATGTGGGTCTCTGTCTCTGTCTCTGTCTCTGTCTCTGTCTCCTTTCATCGCCTGATGAAGGTTAATATTCAGGAGGATGCCTATATGTTTTTCTTTGGGTTCTCCTTCTTATTTAGCTTCTCTAAGATCACGAATTATAGGCTCAATGCCCTTTATTTATGGCTAGAAACCAAATATTGTTTATTTTTTATGTCTGTAGAAGAAACCTGAAAACAGAAATGTTGTGAGAAGGCTGCTTGTTTGTTCCTGGCAGCCCCAAAATAACCACACAGAAACCATGATATTTAAAACACTGCTTGGTCCATTAGCCCTAGCTTCTTATTGGCTAACTCTTATGTCTTAATTTAACCCATTTCTATTAATCTGTGTATCGCCACATGGCTGTGGCTTACCTGGTAAAGTTCCGGCATCTGTTTCCAGTGGGGCTACATGACTTCTCCCTGACTCTGCCTCCTTTCTCCCAGAATTCAGTTTAGTTTTCCCCACCTACCTCTATTCCCCGCACAGGCCCAAGACAGTTTCATTATTAACCAATGGTATTCACAGAATACAGAAAGGAATCTCGTGTCACAGAAATTCTTATTTTCATACTCTGAATTTTGATATATGGTATCTAGTATATTTTTGAGACTCAACCACATCATAGAATGAATATATTTATACTTTATTTCTTATTATTGCCTGATGATATGCTATCATATGAATATACCACACTTTTAAATTCTTTTGTCAATTGAGTACTTGATTCATTTTCTTCTTATCTATTATGAAAATGCTGTTATGAATATTTAAAAATGAGCATTTTTGTGTGTGAACATAAAATTGCTAAGTCATATGTCAATTATGTTCAAGCATGAGGAACTGTACTGGTCATTTTTAATTGTTAAATTTTGGTCTAATTTAAAATTCAAGTCTCTCATTCAGTTTAAACTTCATCTGTGCCTCTTCACACCCAGCCCAGCATACACCTGTTTTGACAGCTCGTTATTGTTGATGGGGATTTAGTCTACTAGAAGAAAGCTAGATTTTCACCTTCTTTGTGTGTGTGTTTGTGTGTGTGTGTGCATGTGTGTGAGTGTGTGTCTCTGTGTGAGTGTCTCTCTGTGTGTGAGTGTGTGTACATGTATGTGTGAGTGTGTGTGTGAGAGCGAGTTTGTGTGAGTATGCACATGTATGTCTGTGTGTGTGAGTGTGTGTGTGCATGTGTGTGAGAGTGTGCATGTGTGTTTGTGAGTGTGTGTCTCTCTGTGTGAGAGAGAGAAATAGAGTATATGTGAGTATACACGTGTGTATGTCTATGTGTGAGAGAGTGTGTGTGTATGTGTGTGTCTTTCTGTGTGTGTCTTTCTGTGTGAGAAAGTATTTGTGAGTGTGCACATGTGTGTGGAGTGCGCAGTGTGTATGTGAGGGTGTGACTCTGTGTGTGAGTGAGAGAGCATGTGTGAGTGTACACGTGTGTGAGCACATGTGAGTGGTGTGTATTTGTGCTTGTGCATACATATGCATGTGTCAGAGAGAAGGAGAGAGGGAGCACAGGAGGGGAAGGAGGAGGGAGAGGAAGAGAGAGATGGAGGATCTGTTCTTCCATGTCTTTTGCCCTGGGACTGGCAGGAAGACTATGGGAGGACATCAGGGTCACATGTGTTTGTGGTTCTCTCCTGCCTTTTGTTTTGTGGCTCTCCTGGTTTGTGGCTGATGGCCACTATCCCAGCTGCTTTATCTCTGAAGCTGGACCTGAAACTGTATCTGGTTGTCAATTTTACCTTCTATCTCTGATATGACAAGTACACCCTCTGGTTTCTCACTTCCAGGGTGCCATCACCAAACGGCCCACTTTCCATCCTTTCACTAACTTTCTGGAATGTGGTGTGCTAGAAAATTCTGCTCCTTTTGATCTTGTGCTAATTCTCCCATGTATGCCCCAGACACATGTCAGTCCTCGTAAGCATGTGACAAACTGAGGTACCAGTCACAGATACTCCTTGGTACTATTGGGGTGACTCCAGTGGTCACTTCTCTGGGTGTTTTGTCCTTGATCTGGTGGAGAGTACAGGCTGAAGCTGGCTGTGGCAATGGTGTGAGACAAGTTAGATTCTATTTTAGTAGCTCTTGAAATTGTGGGACTCTTAAGGCCTCTCTGTTTCTGAATTGAGATTCTAGAAACCAGTTTAGGACTGAGTGTAACACCTATTCAGTATTGTATTTTCAAAGATGATGTCATACTTTTAGATTTTAAATATTATTACCCATATGATGTGAGATTTTCTTCTGTATGCTGTGAATGTGTTTTATTGCCATTGGTTAATAAAGAAATTGCTTTCAGCCAGTGGCTTAACAGATTAAAGCCACATAGAAAATCCAAACAAAAATGTAGAGAGAGAGAGTAGGTGGAGTCAAAAAAATGCCATGTAGCTGCCAAAGGAGAAAGACACCAACCACCAGCCAGATCCTTACCAGTAAACCACAAGCCTTGTGGTAAAATATAAAATAATAGGAATGAGTTAATTTAAGATATAGGAGCTAGTTGACAATATGCTTAAGTGATTGGCCAAGCATTGTTGTAATTAATATAGTTTGTGTTATTATTTCGGGTTTGCATGGCTGAGAAATGAATGAGCAGCTTCCGCCAACACCCATAAATAAAATGTGTTTAATTTTTATTCTCCCAGATGAGTTGGATCAACATTCTCTCATGAACTATTGTCTAGTTGTCAAACTCTGTCATATACTTGGCTTCTTCTGATTAACTTGAAACAACACTCTATTTATGAGCCATATCCATTGCTTTAAGCCGATATACCATTTTTTATATTTGCAAATTTTAAGGTACTAAATATACTATACTAATCATCAAATTTGTTTTAATTTGCACTACTTTTTTCTTTTAACTTACCATTCCTTCCTATGCCATAGCAACTGGAAGAGATTAGCAAAGTCAGTCTTTTTGTGGAACATTCCTTAGCTCATTTTTATGAGCCCAGATTCTTAATTCAACAAATTCTTTGTATATGCAATCAAGTATACTTGAAAAATATGCTAAAGTTTTAGACTCAATGCAGATGACTAGATGCCCACCTCCTGCTTGGCCAGTCATAATGGGATGACCAGGATAAGGGACCGATCCTCTAGTCCTGGGCTCATGGATCTAGATGTTTGTTCAGTATGCTGTCATCTTGGCCTAGCTTGAAGTGAGCAGCACTGTTTGAATAAAACAGCATCGCCCTTAGTTATCCATGCTATTTGATATTCATAACTTTCTCCAGAGAAGATAGGGACCATCAACACATCAGCAGGTAAGATCCGCATGCATTGTTCAGGCAGCTCTGCAGGACCAAGCCTCCTTGTCTATTTTTAAATGTTTTCTGATGCTGTGACTTACAGTCCTCAGATTTTAAAAAAGATATTTTGCCGGTCACTTTTGCTGCTTTCAGTAACAATGGTGTGGAAGCTGAAGGCAATCTTTATTCTGGCATTCATGATCTGTGTCACCTTGCATCTCCTTTCTGTACTTCCTCAGTTCAATGCAAAGATGAAAATGATAGTTCTCAGAATTAATTTTCACTCCCAACTCTCAATATAGGTTTTGCTTAATATCATATTTGATCTTGCTTTCTAAAAAGTAAATGATTGTGATTCTAGCAGAAAAATTATTTCCTAAACCTTACCTGTAAAATTTGCACTGTAAATTCCACAGATATTGGAAACTGGGCACGCTAGCTTTCAGGGAGACGAATAGTATTTTTATTTTCCACCAACATAGATTCTGTAAATATTCTCACTTAGATACATTTTGAAGCAACTTTGGTGAGGGCAGTTTTCACTATCAGCACAGACTGTGACATGATTGCTTATCTCTAAGAGTCAATCTTAGACCTTCCTGGTTAAACTGTTATCAATTCACATTCGTTTCTGTTAAAGAGACAGTATCTATTTTAAACTTGGCTTTCTTCTTGTTAGTTCTGCTTCTGGATATTTTAATGGGGAAGCGGGGGGAACTGTCTTAATTAGGGTCACTGCTGTTGCGATGGAACACCACAGCCAAAAAGCAAGTTGCGGAGGAAAGAGTCTGTTTGGCTTACACTTCCATACCACTGTTCATCATTGAAGGAAGACAGGACAGGAACTCACAGAGGGCAAGCAAGAACCTGGAGGCAGGAGCTGATGCAGAGGCCATGGGGGAAAGCAGATTACTGGCTTGCTCTGCTTGCCTTGCTCAGCCTGCTTTCTTATGGAACCCAGGACTACCTGACCAGGGATGGCACCGACCACCATGGACTGGGCCCTCCTGCATTGATGACTAATTGAGAAAATGCCTTACAGCTGGATCTCATGGGTCATTTCCTCAGCTGAGGCTTCTTCCTGTCTGATGACTCCCGCTTGTGTCAAGATGACACAAACCAGCCAGTACAAGAACCAATACAGCTGCCTCTTCTGAAAGTTCTTTCAAAGGTTATGAGATGAGATTGACATTTTGGTTGCTTTTATTTTTTAAACTTAGACTGATTTTCTGTTGGATGTTCTAAAAACCAGTTTTCAAAGATTTGTAGGTCTTGGGGAATCACTATAGAGTCTCATGTCAGTGTCCTAATGTTTATAACACCATTCATTTGAAAATTTATGGATCTTTGGAAATTGAACTGACACCGTTTGACATACCTAATGTGTTTAGCGGTGTATGCTTACTTGATGGAGGGAATAATTTCTAAACACTACACCGACTGTCTTTCTAGGTTAATATTTCTTCAGCCAGCACCTTAGCAGAAATCTCACTTTGCAAGGCCCTGTGTTCCGTCAGAAGCATGGAGGGAGGCTCTTCCCCCTTTCCTCAGTCTTTCTATTTATAACTGAGATTGTGAAATGGGTCTTGTGTGTGGCACCCAAGGACTTTCCTCCTGAGCATGCTCACTGCTGATGCTTCTCTGATGTTCATATTTGGATGTCGTTGTGGAAGTTCCAGATTTTTATTGTAAAATACATTAGCAATCCTATGTAAGTCTCCACAATGAAAACAATAAGTTTTCTTATTTTAAAGGGTAACCTACTTACA
This sequence comes from Neodon shergylaensis, assembly GCA_025134845.1. Lineage (NCBI taxonomy): Eukaryota > Metazoa > Chordata > Mammalia > Rodentia > Cricetidae > Neodon > Neodon shergylaensis. The sequence goes on from JABTXL010012493.1 coordinate 11,154,632, forward strand.
TAATTCTTCAGTTTCAAATATATATATATATATATATATATATATATATATATATATATATATATTTAGAATGAGAAGTGAAATGAGTTCAGTCTGTTATTAGAGACAGACTCTAAAGGAAATCTGACTGTGCCCTGTCCCTTGCCCCAGAAATGTAATAGTGACATTGACATTGACTCTGAACTATGTGTTCTGCTCTCGGGACTTGTTAGGTGATTATTTCACGAATTCTCAAGACAGTTTCTACAGCAATTGGCAAAACCATGTAGAGTGGTGAGAATTGAAACAAAATAAGTCAGGCATGGAGAAAAGCAACTGTTCTCTGGAGGTGGGCAGGACTAATGAGATTAGTAATAAAGCTGAGAAATATTTATACTTATATAATAGCTAATACTAGATTGAACATTTTCGTCAGAGTTTCACATCTAGGTCCTCTATTGAAAGGCTTGCAGTAAGAAGGGGCTGTGACCTAATACATGCCTCCTTCTCAAAACAGGAATCTGCTGACTTACCTCTCAGAATTAAAAAAAAATTAAAAAATAAAAAACAAACGTGGTGGCACACACCTTTAATCTCATTACTCTGGGGCAGAGATAAGAGGATCTTACGAGTTGGAGGTCACCCAAGTCTACATTATGGAACCTTGTCTCAAAACCAAAATAAAACAACAGCAACAACAAAAACGTTATCATAGTAAAATATAGTGTCGCCATTATGTGATGAGAACAATCTCATATTTTTGATAGCTATGTCCCTTTGTCTTCTCAGACATTGGTGCCAGAGTTATTTCTTGGTTTCTCTAATACAAGAACAAAGGTTTATTTAGAACAGAAAGTATTACATTTACTTAAGAGAAGGAAAACTTGTCTCAGCCCATGGAAACCTCTAAACCAGTGTTTTTACACCTTCCTAATATGGAGACCCTTTAATACAGTTCCTTATGTTGTGGTGATAATCAACCATAAAATTATCTTTGTTGCTATTTCAAGGTTTAGTTTTGTTACTGGGTGGTGTCTCAGTTCCTAAGACCATCAGAATATGTTTTCTGGTGCTTGCTACCTACATGTTGAGAGCCGCTGCTCTAGACTAAGGTTTCCAGCACCTGGCATGAGGATAAGCAAAAGAGAGTTGGGATGAAGTCTCCTGTGCTGGAGAGAACGGTCACCATCGTGAATGTCATCAGGCCAAACACTGAGATTTTAGTAGATTTCAGTTTACTCATGTATGCTTATGAGTTAGTTTGAATTTTATATGACACTCAGTGAACAATTCTTTTCTTTCTAGAAATATAGATATTAGCGAAATCTGACGGAGTGAGAAAGTCATTTTAACAGAAGAGATGCCGTGGTGCCAATACGTTAGACGTTGTAGCATAGGACTTCTTTGCCTTCCTATGCCTTGCTTCTGTATTTCTTCATGAGACGATTTCTGTATGCTAGTATTGGCCTGGCATTTGCTTGTTATAAAGTGAGCTACTATTTCGCGATTCTTTGTTGTGATGAGGGCAACGGCCTTGCCAGGAGTACAAACAAGGACCACGAGAAACTAGCCAGGAAAGAATGCGATGGTGCTGAGTGTAGAGATGCTCAGGTTAAAAAAACAAAAACGGCTCCATTTAAATGCACCTGGAGAGAAGACAGTCCTGGAAGCAGTAGAGGGAAAGCTGTTTGGGTTGAGGGAATAGCACGGCCAGGGAAAACAATCATGTTTGTGGATTAACTGTATCAAACTGGATTTCTCACTCCGACCTTCCATGTCTTGAACACATACATCCAGGCAGCCTTCATTTACTGTGCAGTGCACACACGGTTGAACTCTCGGCAGAGTTTCCTGGTTCTTTTTAATCCCTGTTGATAATGCTTCCTGCCTGCTAAATGCCTTGTGCCTTCCTTTCGTATAATGACTTTTGTCCACTTGCCTAGGGGGAAGAAAATGGAAAATTATATTTCCTGCCCATCACCTCTTGCTTCGTTTTCTGCCCAGCCTAGAGAATGGGGGTGAAACTTGGGAGGCTGTGTGTGAACTGTACTTGAACCCTGTAACCATTTGTTTGATACCTCTTGTCATGTAGGATTCTCTTTCCTGCCCTGTGTAACTGTGGCTTGAGGCTGGGGGTTGTCTCCTATAGCAGAGTGTACTGTCTGTACCCAGTCCATTGCCACCAACAGGAGAACTGTCACGAACTCCTGTACAACAGGCACATAGGATTCTCTGAAATGCAGAAAAAAGGTTCAAATGTACCCCTTCCCAAGATGACGCCCCTTTTACATCTGAGACAGCTTTAAATCATTACTTAGGACATCAGATGTACCTAACATTGTATTTATGTGGGTTCACAAATATGTGGTTCAGAGTGATAAATCCAGTTTGATACAGTTAATCCACAAACATGGTTGTTTTCCCTGGCCATGCTATTCCCTCAACCCAAAAGGCTTTCCCTCTGCTGCTTCCAGGATTGTCTTCTTCACTCCAGGTGCATTTAAATAGAACTGTTTTTCTTTTCTTAACCTGAGCATCTCTCTACACTCAGCACCATCGCATCTTTTCCTTTTGCTGCCCAATGTGTAATCCCCCACCTCAGAGAAAACAGTTCCAAGACAATAGCTGCTGCAGACTCTGTTCCCAAAATAGTTAGTTCTTGTTCCTGACCCGTTGCGTTTCTATTTGAATGTTGGCAATTATTTAAAATGGAGACGTATATGGAACTGTCTGTTTTAAAGGCCACCAAGATATTGCTAAAGGCAAATCAACAGCAAGACGAGGTTTTAATTAGACACAACTCTATGAAAGGAAGCACGGTCAGCCACAGAGATGTCAGTGTATATGAAGCAGCCTGGGGCCCCCCACTCTTCCTCCACACAGAGAAACTTCTGTGGACACTTTGAGGGCAGGCGACTTGTGTGGACCACAAATGCAATTGTGGTCCATCAGGGTCGGAAGCCCTAGCCTGCAATCTATAACCTGGCCTGATTTTCTCAATGGGACAAAATTGAGTTGGATAACAGCTAGCATACAGCTAGCATTTTTATTGGGTGAAATTTATACTTCTTTTTTAAAGATTGGTTTATTCATTTTATATCCTGGCTGCTATTTTCCTTCCCTCCTCCCCTCCCAGTCCCTTCCTCCTTCTGCTCTCTGTCCCCAACCCCAATCCATTCTCCCCTTCCTCCTTTCTGAGCAGGAAAGGGCAGGCCTCCCATGGATGTCAACCAAACACAGCATATCAAGTTTCAGTGAAACTAAGCACCTCCCGTGTCTTAAGACTGGGTAAGGCGTGAGAAGTAAGGTCCCAAAAGTCAACCAAAGAGTTAAAGACATCCCCAGCTCCCACTGTTAGGAGTCCCACAAGAAGACCAGTTGTGTAGACAACTGTAACATATGTGCAGAGTGCCTAGATCAATCCCATGTGGGCTCCCTGGTTGTTGGTTCAGTCTCTGTAAACACCTATGAGCCAAGGTTAGTTGATTCCTTGGGTTTTCTTGTGATGTCCTTGACCTCCCTGACTCCTATAATCCTTCCTCCCTATCTTCTACAGGATTTCCTGAACTCTGCTAATGCTTGGTTGTATGTCTGCATCTGTTTCCAACACTTGCTGGATGAAGCCTGTCTGGTGACAGGTGGGCTAGGCACCAATCTATGAGTATAGCAGAATAACTTTAGGCATCACTACATTGCCATTGTTTTTCTTCATTCCTGTTTGGTTCTATTCTAGGTCTCTGGGTCATCCAGCTTGTAGGTCCTGGTGCCCCAGGCAGTGTCAGGGTGTGCTTACTCTCCCTGCATAGGGTTTACACTAGACCAGTCATTGGTTGGCAACTCCCTCAATTTCTAGGACACCCTTTCCCCAGGATATCCCATAGGCCGGACACTATAGGTTGAAGGTTATATGCCTGGGTTGGTGTCTGAATAGTTAAAATCAGATCCACAAATGTCAACTCATGCTAGTGAGGATGTGCGGCAAGGGGAACGCATCTCCATTGCTGGTAGGAGTGCAAACTTGTACAGTCACTTTGGAAATCAATATGGTAGAGTAGAAATATATATATAACAAAATTGACCTTAAATTTGTATTAATAAATCAAGATCCATACCAATGCAAATTATTTATCTCTATAGCATATCCTCCTTTTTAAAAAATAGATATTGACTATGACCAATAATTACCTACAATCAATCCCCTTTAAAGGAAAACAGTCATTTATAAACAATATTTGGAAATTTAGGCATAGTTCCTGTTTTTTGTTGAGCAAAGTAATTTTTGGGGGAGTGTTCATAGTGAACTTTTGGGGGGTTCTTGGTCCATCAAACCACATGAGTCTGGAAGAATTCCACAGGTTCTCATCTTCTGAAGAAATAAAAGAAGAACCTCTTTTCCAAAGCAATAAATCCTAAGACCCAAATTTTGAAGTTAAAATATCATATATTTTAGCTTAGCAGCCCATACGATGAAATGTCACTCTGTACTTAACTCCTTCACAATCAAAAGATGTAAAGAAAATACAATAGTATACATAATCCAGACTCTCTGTGTATATTCCATCTTTACATGGCTTATTTTTATTACTCCTTTAATCTATGACTGTCTATACTCTGTCTTTTTAAAGACTTTGTTTTACTTTTTTTTTAAACCATTTACTTCCTTTTATAACTGTCTATATTCTTTTTCTTCTCTCCTAAGTCTACGTACATTTATCCAACACCATGACCCCCTTTTAAAAGGTCTTTTTCATCTGGATTTGCCTTTATTGTGTGCATATCTGTAATTAATTTTGACCAGAAGTGCTTTGTTTTTAAAATGCTAAATGGGCCTGGCTAGGACCAAGGCTGCTTTGTCTTTTAACTCTGCCCAGTTCAACATGGCAAACTGCACACCACCCCAGTTCTAGGTATGTAGCAGGTCTATGTTGCACCATTAAACATGCTGCTCACAGACCCCATTTAAATGCTCCATATCTGGACCTCCCAAAAGAGTCAGAGATGTTTATGCTGGCAAACCTAGAAACTGGCACTTTTTGAAACTGTGCATTTTTTTTCTTGATACTGCTGAATCGGGAAGACCTCTCTTAAAGGACCTGTGGCATGCTGCTTGCAAACAGAGCCCATTCAAAAAATAATGCTAGCTACCAAGAAGCTGTGCTTAACTCTGTTCTTTTGTGTCTAGAATTCCTTTCCAAGTTTTCTCAGGTTTTACATGGATTTAGTCAGCCCCACATTGGGTGCCAATATGTTGTCAAAGGCTGCTTGTTTGTTTCCTGGCCACCCAAACTCAAAATAACCACACAGAAACATTTGAGACTGGGTGGCTGGGAAATAAATGAACAGCTTCCAACAATAACTAGGTAACAAGAAGGGTTCAAGGGGAAAATTCTCAGATCTCCCTGGGAAGGAGAAATAGAAGAGATTCTGTGAGCATACTGTGGGCAAGTCAGGATGGGAACTTGTAGGAACAGGAACATGAAAGAGACTAGTGGATAGCAAGGGGTATTTCAGGGTCAGATAGAAACCTGGCACAAGGGAATCTTCCAGGAATCTACAAAGATGATCCAGCTAAGACTCCTAACAATAGTGAATATGTAATCACCACCTCCTGTTACCAGGCAAGACTTCAAGAGGAGGGATTGGGAAATTTGTATCTCTTGACTTACACTTCCTATCACTACTCCATGGATTCTGTGAGTCCTCTAATACAAACAGTGTAAACCCCTGAGAATTAGATGTAGTGGTACTGCCAAACTTACTTAAGGAAAAGAAGTGTGTGTGTGTGTGTGTGTGTGTGTGTGTGTGTGTGTGTGTGTACTCTACTGACTTGTTGATGTTAAAGGTTGATGTCAGGATGTTTTCCACAATTGCTTTCCAGTTTATATTTTGAGACAGGAACTTTCCCTGAACTTAGATTTCAGCACTTTAATTAGATTGTCTGCCCCCAGAGATCCTTCCCTCTCTGCTTCTTATGTGCTTGGATTATACAGATTACATGCATACATCATCATGCTTGTCTTTTACATGGGATGCCAAGGATGGAATTCAGGTCTTCATGTTCATCAGCACTTTACCCACTGAAATATTTCCCCTGCTCTCAGAAAAGAAGTTTTATGTTTTAAATTAACTATTTGATCAAGTTCTCTATACTGTTGAATCATAGTACAATATGGTATAATATAATGAGACCACATTGGAGAAATTACTGACCAATAAACCTGTCTCATGACAATGTCTTCTGTCCTCTGTCCCTCTGGCCACCTTCTATCAACCTTCAATTTCCTTTGCTTTTAGAAATCAAGTTGTCTTCTAAGCCCTCCTGGGATGTCCCTAGTAAGTTATTTTTGGCTAGAGTTTGGAGTTAGAGTGGAAGCTATGTCTACCTCAGGGAAGCACAACTGATAATTCTTTGCCAATTCTGTCACAAAGAATTGTGTCCCTTACAGAAATAGTAAAGGGCAAGATATAATTTCATAAGATGGAATTTTGTATTTTGCATTTTTATGATTTTTTTCCTGTTGTGCTCATCTGAGATAGCTGTCATTAAAATACTTTGAGAAGCTTACAGTATATAATAATTCTGGATGTTGAAGAATATTTTCAACATGGATGAAATCTTTTTAAAAATGCAGGGTGTTTTTCATTTTATGTACATTTTCCTCAGAACTTTAAGGATAGTTAGACATGATATTTCTGAGGGGGCATTTCTGCACATTTCCACACCATGATATATCTTTGCTTGTCCAACACTACGCAATGCACTCCTCATATTAATTTAATATTTTTTCTCTTTTAGAGTTGAGAATTTACTCCTAAATAAATTCTTAATGTGCAATTGCAAGACAAAGAATTGCTAGCACAATGATGATAATGTTTAGAAAATGACTATTTAATGTAAATGAGATTTTAACTTCTGTAGAGTGGGAAAATCTATTTCCTCCACTCTCCTCTGCTCCCTTCTTACTGCCTTTGTTTTCTTTCCTTTATTCTCTCCCTCCCTGTTTCTTTTCCTTTCGTTATTTCCTTAATTAAAACAAAACTGCTGGCCTAATGGTATGTTGACAGAGGTTTCTGTCCTGCCCAATCCTGCAGCAATTCAGCCCCAAATGAACACAGAGGTCTACTTTAATTATAAGCTGGTTGGCTTATTATCTTAGGCTTCTTATTAGCACTTACAGCCTATATTAACCTGTAATTCTTGTCTGTGTTAGCCATGTGATTTGGTACCTTTTGTCAGTGAGGCATTCTTAACATGCTTTCTCTGTGTCTGGGCAATGTCTATAGGCTGATGATTTCCTCTTCCCAGAATTCACCTATTCTGGTCACCATGACTTTATTTCCTGCCTGGCTAGTGGCCAATCAGTATGTTATTAAACCAGTACAACTTACAAAACTTTATAGGATATAAGACCATTGTCCCACAGCACTCTCCCCCCTTTTTTTCAAAACAAGAACTCTGAATGAATCTCTTTTGTTTAGCTTTTTTCCTGACCATTATCCATAACAACTTGCAACCAACATTCTAAACAAAGACAAACATCTATAATCCATTTTTTTGGGAATGTGGTGTAGTTTTCTAGGCTACTTCCTGCTGATTGGGGGTGTTGATAATCTTATGGGGACCTAAAGAAAATTGGGAATTATAATCAAGTCCTGACTGAAGTGTTCTGTGAGGCTTTATCATCTCAGCCAGCAGTTTTGAATCTGTCCTGGATGTAGAACTAGACATCTGGATCATCTGCTCCTATTAGAGATTTCTCAGGGTGGGTCTTCTTTGATCAAACCTGAATTTTCTTAACCCAGAATGAATTCACAACCTCTCATTTCTTGTGGAAACAAAAGCAAAACTTCTTCTCCAAAGTATCATATCTTTTGACTTAAATTTTGAAGTCATGACATTTTCAAAATATATTTGTTGGATTAATCCAGCAACATTTATAGTCAAATGTCTTTTAGCAGCCATTGTTCCTTCCTCAGCCACCAAAAAATTCAAAGACAACACAGTAACATTCAGTATCCAGATTCTCTGTGTATTTTCCAACTTTATGTGGCTTTATTTTAAACTCTATTTCTTTTATTTTTATTTTTAATTTTTGTTTTTTTGAGACAGGGTTTCTCTGTGTATCTTTGGCTGTTCTGGAACTCACTCTGTAGACCAGGCTGTTCTTGAACTCACAGAGATCTGCCTGCCTCTGCCTCCCAAGTGCTGGGATTAAAGGTATATGCCACCACACCCATCTACTTTCTTTCTTTTTTTTAATGGTTTATAGTGTGTTTAAAAATATGTGTAGGCTTAGAAAAGGAAAGAAAAAGTCAGTAAGCAGCACCCCTTCATGGCCTGAGCATCAGCTCCTGCCTCCAGACTGCTGCCCTGCTTGAGTTCCTGTCCTGACTTCCTTTGTTGACCAACAGTGCTGTGGTCATGGTGTTTTGTAAGAACAATAGTGGCCGTAACTAGAACAATACCCGTGTCCAGGACAGAGAAAGACTTTTGTTGTCCTCTTCTGTCATTTTCTACCTTGCTCCACTGACATAGATTCTCTCATTGAAACTGGGGCTTTCTAGTTTTTGGCTGTGACAAGCAAGCAGGGAAGCCTTCCTCTTCCTGGCTTGGCATTGGGTTTACAGCTGCAGGATGCTGTGCCTGCCTTTGAAGTGTGTCCTGGGGATCCAAATGCAGGCCTTTGTGTTTGAACAGCTAATCCATCCCTTCAACCTCTTGCCTAGACGTCAATGTCCCCAAAAGACTTTGAACTGATTACTGAAGTCCTTTATAAAAGACCCAATTTATGGCTGGAAACTCACTATAATTTTCCTGAAAAGGAAGTTAATAAAGATCCACTTAGAATTTAGTTAAGTTTTATTATGTTGTTTTCATTCATATATACCTTTTTACACTGCTCATATTTACCTGCCCATTGTCTTTCTTATCTCCCTTCCCCAACCCATTAGTTCTTTTCCTTTCCCCAAATAGGAACCCTTCTGATTTCATGTTACATATGTATATATGAGTATTTATGTCTATGTATATTAATTCAGATTAATGTATTGGAAATATATGTAAGGACATATTTATTTAAATTGACACACAGTCCACTCCTTCTTCAACAGATTTGCCACAAGTCCTAATGGAAGTTCTTGGTCTTAGTTTTCATATTGTTAGGTAAAAAGTCAGCAAGAATAGCTTGCCATCCATTCTCCTATCCCATTCATTGGATTTTCTAGTGGTGTTTGTCCATAACTTCTTATTAATTCTTATCTGCTGCTTACGTTCATCTAAACCACATATTTCTATGATGTGCAGCTGAGAATTTGAGAGAGAGAATGAGTCTGTGGCACAAGATTGAATAACTGGGTGTAATAAGGCAGGGCTCACCCCGCATGTGGACATGTTCCTGCCTCATAATTAGTCATTTGTCAAGTCACAAGTCATTAGACAAAAGTCATTAGCTCTCATGTTAAATCTTGATGACAATTTACTATTTATAAAGCACAATGCACTTGAAAGTCTCCCTATCATCCTCACTCAATTGCACTCTGGCATTTCCTTCATCAAAAGAGGAAGGGATGAAACCATCTTCAGCACTGAGATTTGGCCATCCATCCATACATAAGCTAACGGAGTCTTGTGACTGTTAGGTGTGCTGCTCCATGTGACAGGGCTATCATCTACCTGGCATCTAGGAACCACTGTACATGTTCACAGAGTTATTTTATTAAGACCAAACACCCCACAAACCCCACCACCAACAACCGTTTCTTGCTACTTTTAGTACAACTAGGCCTAGCATGGCAGAAGCTGAAGCAAGTTTACACTCTGGCCTAACATATAATCTAACCCCTTAAACTCTGCATCTTCCCCTTCAACCTCTTCCTCACCAGCTTGGGAATGATGTGAGAATTCCTCCTCAGAACAGCATCTGAGAACTGTAGAAAGGCTGCTCGGTGTTAATACCAGCAGTGATACCCACCACAGCCAGCCTTAGATTCAGTACTCATTGCGTTGGCTTGCTGCTCAGTGCATACTGCAAGGAATTTCATTTCCTTTCTGTCTATTCAGAATCCCACGATGAAGTGTTATTTGGCTTCCAGTTTGAAGATATAGACCATCATGCCGAGGAAGGCATGGTGGCAGGAGCCTGAGGCCCCTGGTCACATTGCATCCACAACTGGAAACCAAAGAGTGACAAATCCCCGTGCTCTTGCTTGCTTTTCTTCAACTAAATGTTCTTTGTTTCCCTTTTCTGAATCACCAGGAAGCAAGGGTGGTCCCTGCTCTCTTCTGGATGTGACACAAGGAGTCTCATGACTGTTCAAAGTCACCTGCTGTCTTATGCCAGTTCTTGCACTGGTATCCCAAAATTCAAAACAAAACAAAGCAAAATTGAAAGCATCATTTAAAATTTATCTCACTATCCACGAGATTCAAAACAGGTCCTAGATAGAACCCACACTCTATTTTTCAATTCATTTGCACCAAGAAAATTGTACTGCCTGTCAGATGCCGCTGTCGTGTTATTTTCTCCTCTCCCTCTGGCCCCCGTCACCATCACCTGCCATCTACATCCATGCTCATCACAACCTAACTTCCCTTTGCTTCCAGGCTTGGACAAAAAAATGCACTTTGAAAGTTCAACAGACTTCATAGAACATGATCAAATAACTGTGCATGTACTGAACTAGTAACCTGAACCCAGCAAGAGAATCCCCGCTTTCTGGGTGGTGGAGCATGTGAGAAAGGGGCAGGCTCCTTTCAATCACTCTTCAAACGAAGATCCACTCTAAAGCTGTGTGCTTTGTACCCACACCCAGCTTTGGACAACACTCAAGTGTAAACTTCTTGAATGGTATTTATACGTGGTTTTCCTGTAGACACAAGGCAAAGTGACAGATTCTTCAAGAGCTGAGTCAAGCTCATTTGGGTTGCTGTGCTGACTAAGTTTCAGGGTATATCATTCGCTTCTAAGTTTAGAATACCTCTGCCCAATTAGGAAAGCAGAGCTCTCTGTCTTCTATGGCTTAGATGAGAAGACACTGAGGAGAACCCAGGCAGGCTGCTATTAAACAGCCCCAGTAGAGCAAGCGATATAAAGATGGTCTAGGGAAGAAGTATGGAAGAAAAGCGGCAGGGAGGAAAGTGAATCCCGTGACATGGCCAAGAGGCTGCAGACATTGGAAAGGAATCATTTCACAAACCAATGTAAAACACAAGTTAAGTGAATAATAAAAGCCACATCACTTCCCGGGGCGTCTAAGAGTGATTGCTAGGTGTAGACATTACAATGTAAGTCTCAAGGTGGTTGGCCATATTAAAATAACTGACAAAATTTCAAACATTACTGGTGCTGATGGTCTAGCTGGAAGACAGTAAAAAGTGTCTTAGGTTTAACAAAAAACAGACAACTCCATTCTCAGTGCCTATGACTTGCATGTAAGTGGCTAATCCCCCAGGGACTGGTGATGCTTTTCTTTTGAGTCAGAAGTTACTGTCATCGTCACATGGATGTTTAGGTTCACTGAGAGTGAGCTTGCCCACCTTCTGGATGGTGCGAGAATGGAACACAACATGTACCAATCAAGCAGTGACCGGAAAAGTATTTGATATTTTTGGAAACTATGACACTTTCTTGTAAGTCCTGTGTCATCTTTAGGCCTCTAACTATTCTGTGCCTTGTGGTCTTTTGTGCTTTGGGCTGGAGCCAGGGCTGTGCCAACACCGAGGGTCGTGCATGGCTTTGAGAATGAGTAGCCTGACAGCTCAGCGGTCCAGATCCCCAGCCTCACAGCAGAACCATTGTGTGAGAACAGCTGTAAGGATGGCAGTTCCCAATCCTGGCTTTGTCTTCCTTAGAAAACATTTTTGTCCCAGTGATGCTTGGGTGAGTGCTAACTGAGGGCAAGAGGTAACAAAAGAGAGAGACTTTTCCAGGGTTCAGGCAATTCTCTTCTGAGGGGCTGGAAATGCCTGTGGTTAAGCACGGAATGCTGCCTTACCACTGCTCTGACATGCCTCTCAGATCTGAGATCAGCCTTTCTAAAATAGAAGGTGGGAGGGAATGAAAGTCTGAGTATTCCACCATCCGAGGAGAGTGAAACTGGGATGCAGAAGAGTGCAGTGTATTTATAAGGGTCTCTAGGGACTCTGGAAGCCCACACCTGAGTGCCTGGGGCTTCCCCGTATCCACCCAGTGTCTTGCCTCAGGCTTGCAGATGTGGGTGACCATGCCCAACTTTGCATGAGCTCTGGGTATCTGAGGACCTCATGTTGTGCAGCAAGCATGTCTGTCCAGGGAGCATCTCCCCAGCCCCTGACTTCTATCCAGGGATCATCTCCCCAGCCCCTGATTTCTTACTATTTGAAGTTGAAGCATCTTTTGAAATAAAATTACTAAAAATTTATAAAGCCACAATTTGTAACAATAATTGTCTACCTGAAAGAGACAAGGACAAGCAAATTTAGGTTGTGTGGGAATCTTCTAGACCAGCAAAATGCTGACTTTCTAAGAGCAAGATTTTCACCTTTCATTATTATCTTTGCATATGTTTTCTGTGTTACTTTCAAAACTAAATTACAGATTTGAAATCGTGCTTTAGAAATATTCTATCACTAATGTTATCATGTTGGGTTTGATCGGTATGAGTTGATCATCAGAAATAGAAAAGATAAATGTATTGATTTTCCTTTCCTTTATAAATAACTAGGCGAATTCTCTTCTTTTCTGCTAAATGCCACCCAGTGCTGTCCGCTGCAGCTAACTGTGCTAACTGCTTATTTAGGGTGCCTAACCAATTTGAGAATTTCAACCCTGTATTAGAAGATTGTAGAGTTCTCAGAGGAAGCAAACTGAGGGGGAAGTTGAGGGCTGGGAACGTGGCAAATGATAAGTTGCAAAGACAAAGCATTTCAATTCCACATCCTCTTAAGTGGGTTCCCTTGGAAGGTGTGGCCCAGATTCGAGGTGGCTCTTCTGACCTCAAATGATTTGGATTTAGGGTGGGTCTTCCACCTCAAATAATCCGACCAAGAGACATCCTCACAGGTGTGCCCAGCTGCTTGGGTTTGGTTAATTTTAGTTAATTCCAGGTGCAGTCAAGTTGATGACTCAAAATTAGCCCAACCAAGATTAGCCATCACAGTATCACTTTTACTTTTTATTTTGAAAGCCCAAATTTGTTTTTGAAATAAGATAAAATATTACCTGCGTTCCATGCAGTTAGTAAATGAGTGGAAAGCCTGGAACTTGCCTTGAGAAAGAGTCAGTTTAATTAACCTAATTAACCACTCTGTCTGCTTGTTTGTATTTGCACGTCTGCATCTATGGTATTTACATCCTTCCCAATAGCCTTCTGCTATACCATCTATAAGATACTACAGCACAGAGAGTAAGTTACTTGTCCCAGATCACACAGGGTTTCATGACCAGTGTGTGTGTATGTGTGTGTGTGTGTACATAAGTGTGCACATTTTCAAGTATGGGTGTATACGTATCTGTGCATGTGTTTATGAATGTGAATGTACATGTGTTTATGTATGTCCGTGCATGTGTATATGCGTGTCTGTGCATGTGCGTTTATGAGTATGTGTGCTCACGTGTAGGCAGAAAATGCTTGTTCATCTCCCAGCCACTCAGACCTGAATAATCACACAGAAACTATATTTATTACAACACTATTTGGCCAATGACTCTAGTGTATTCCTAGCTAGTGCTTACATTTTGAAACAACCCATTTCTATTAATCTATGTATCAGCACAAGGCTGTGGCCTACTGGTAAAGTTCTGGCATCTGTCTCCTTCGACAGTTGCATGGCATCTCTCTGACTCTGCCTACTTTCTCTTTCTATCTGTTTGGATTTCCTACCTGACTATTCTCTACTAAGCATTGGCCAAAACAGCTTCTTTAATAACCAAAGGTAATAACACATATTCATAGCATACAGAGGGGAATCCCACATCACATGTGTGTATGTATGTCCACACATGTGTACATGTTTGTCTATGCATGTAAATTTATAAGTGTGTGCGCACATGTGTATATGCATGTCCATGCATGTGTGCATGTGTGTCTTGCATGTGCATGTTTATCTTCATTATTATACTGGTTGGTGGTAATTTCCTAAGGTTTCTTATGCTCAAAGTTGTAATTTTTCAAAGAATAAGATGAAGAAGATAAAACAAAGAGTTGATTAGAGATGTAGATCTCATGTAGGACTAGGTACGGCACTTAATAATAATCCTGTTTTCTTGATCACAGGACTCAACACTGTTGAAACTTTTATATATTAAAACATGCAAAAATTTTGTAAATAACATTTTTAGAGTATTTCTGAAATATAATTGTAGACAGTAGAAATTAGATCAAACTTCTCAAGAGAAATATAATAAGACCCACAAAATCAATCTATGAAAATACTCAAGATTTTTCAGAAGCTAAATTTAAAAGAATAAAATGAAGTGTAATTTTTTAAAATTTTGTTTATTTCTATTTTAAGTATGAGTGCTCAGTGTGTATACCTGCATACCAGAAGGGGACATCAGATCATATTAGATGGCTGTGAACCACCATGTCGATACTGGGAATTGAACTTAAAACCCCTGGGAGAGCATCCAGTGCACTGAGCAATCCCTCCATCCCTGAACTATAAATTTTATTAATACTTAGTCCAAAGATTGTCTTGCAGTGAAGATACATTCTTAATATATGTGGCCAAGAAGTTTTGGTCCTTATGAACAAATGGAAAGAACTTAAAGAAAGGACTTAAATATTGGACATCACTGGGCACCATAACCCATGTTACCATACCTATCAATATCAGAATTAAAATATTTTGCATTCCTTCAAAACCAGTGCCCAGTTCACATGTAAAATACTTCTACATTCAGCATTGCATTTCTAGTGTTCAACCTGCACTTATGACTCAGAGACCTCATTGGACGAGGGGTCTAAACAGACTCCCTCACTGTTTCGGTGATAGCACATGAGAGAGGCCACGTGACATTTTGTTGTGGGCAGTCATGTAGAGAAAGAGCTGGTAGGACAAGTGAAACACCACTAGGAATATTGTACTTGTTCCCTTAACCATACAGCAATGCGGGTGGAGGGGAAGGTTGATTAGACTGTTTGCTCAGGTGACCCCACCACCATCACCACCACAATGGTTGTATTTTATTTATAACCATATGTTGTGATGCTGGGAAAACAGAAAGTTAGAATCCATAATGGGGAGGAAGGCCTGACAGAGATGAGAGCTACAGGAATCTGGCTAAGCACATTTTAATCACATATAGGAAGGAAAGAAAGATGGAGGACCCCCAAACTCCTAAAGCCTGCTCACAGACATACTTCCTCCAACAATTTTCCACCTCGTAAGAGATCTGTAATCTCCCCAAATGCTATCACCAACTAGAAACAAAGAGTTCAAATACATAAGCCTGTGAGGAGCCTTTCTTGTCCACACCACCATAGTGACTTTCATATTAATAATGACTGCTTTATAGTACACCTTATCAAACTCTCATAGGAATTATAAGTGTTTTGCACACTATGGACTACAAAGATTACACTGGTTTTTAAGTTCTAATATTTTCTGCTATTTATTCATTAAATATGCATTTTTGTGGGGGGGGATAGAAGCCAGTATCATGCAGATGCTAGACAAATGAGACAGATCCTCAGCCCCAGTTGAACTCTATCTAACCCTTATGATATGCCAAATAATCTGCTATAACCTGGGAATAGAATTAGAGATATGGTTTCATGGTTTCAGCTTTAGGGAATTCCCACTTTATTTGGGAACACAGCATATAAGTATAAATACATAGTTATCAACTATGCCAACTCTTGTAAAGTGTGATACCATTGGGAAGTAGGGAGTAGGGTACCCTATTTCCACTAGGGAGCGAGGGCTAGGGTGGCAGAAGGGGACATCAGACACAATGGCACTGGACAGGAAAAGCCAAAAGTGAGTGGCAGAGTTGCAGTGTGGCTGAGTTGTGCTCCCTGCCCTCTGAAGAGAGGAGTTCATGGTCTTCCTCAGGGGACAGGTTTCCCCCAGCAGGTCACAGGGCAACATATTGAAGAGGTTTATGTAACATGAGGGAGTTGTGCTCAGATAATTCCCTATGACCTCTGTGCAGAGACTGGGTTTCAGGAGAGCATGCCATAAGAAAGGAAAAGGAAAGCCACCCTGTTCTCCAAATGGGGAGAAAGGGAAGGGAGCCTGGAGCCTTCATCTGTGTGTGTGTGTGTGTGTGTGTGTGTGTGTGTGAGAGAGAGAGAGAGAGAGAGAGAGAGAGAGAGAGAGAGAGACAGAGAGAGACAGAGAGAGACAGAGACAGAGAGACACAGAGAGAGATCAGACACTGGAGCTCACTCCCTTTGGCCACAGAGTGACTTTGATATCCAAGTGTCTTAGAGCTCACTTATTTCCCTTGGGGGCTGCGAGTCTACGGGTGACTTTAGCATATCTGTGGAAGGTGCACGTGGGAGAGGAAAGGCTTGTGCTGCTTTTCCTTAATGCCATAGTCTCTAGCATAGCATTTGAGGTTCTCTTGTGATATTCTGTGTTTACTCACTGTCACTGGGGACACTCAGGGAAACTTAGAAAAATCAAATTAAACTTAAAAATCCGCAGGCACTGGATTCAAATTGATGTAAGACTTGAAAAACTATTTCAGTTTTGCACTCTGGTCCTCTTTTTATAAAAAAAAAATGAATTCTCAAATGAGACCTCCTTCCTCAGCAAGATCACTGGCAGGTTATGAGTAAAATATAAATCCGTTGTTAGGCTAGCTTTAGTAACACATGATAAAATATTAATTTCATCTAAATTTTGCAGGCCTATTATGACATGTTGAACATATTTATTTTATTGCTCTTAATTCATTCTTAGCAATTTAAAGCCTTTCATTTATTTTCTTAATGTCATGATGTTACTAATATCACCATATTAATATCACTGTATTAATATCTCTATATTATGCTTCCAAAGCATGAGGACCCAAATTCAGATCCCAGCACCTAGAATTAAGCTGGGCACAGTGGTAGACACCAGTAATCCATGCTGGAAGGTAGAAACAAGCAGAGGTTTTTCCTATGAGGGCTGTGTTTTTGGTCTTTGTATTCTGTTCTGTTTTACAGCTGAAATGTTTCTACTGAGGAAAGGAATGTATGCCCGTTCCATTCAATGCTGGAAGCTGTAGTTCTTAGTGCTAGAAGATGATCAATGAATGTTTATGAAATAGATGAACGAACACATGAAAATGAACATTCATATTCTGTGGGGGGTGCATGTGTTGCTGGGAGTGTGTGCACATGTATGTGTCAGTATCGACACACATGGAAGCTATAGATTAATGGCAGTCTGATCCTCATTTACTTTCCATCTTATGTATTTATTAATTTACTTTTATCTTTTTATTATTTTATTTTTTATTATTTATTTATTTATTTGCAATAGGCTCTCTCATAAAACACAGAACCTCGAGTTCATTGCTTGGCCACTGAGCTCCAGGGATCTGCTTGTCTCTACCTTCCAGCACCCAGGATTACTGCTGCCCACCATCCTGCCCAGCTTATCCATGGGTGTTGGGGATCTGAACTTGGGTCCTCATGCTTGTGACACAAGTACTTGATTGGCTGAGCTGTGTCTCTAAGCCCCACATTCTTAGTATCTCAATACCCTTTAGAGGAAAACTACTCACCTCATTTCTGCAGCAATGTCTTCTACTTAAACTTCCCTTTAATTGACTCTCTTCAGAGGCTGGACAGGTCCCTGTGTGTGTGTCCCATGCATTGCAGGGCATTGCCAGCCTTTAGCGACCAAACATCCTAGCAGACCTCCAGCTTGACATGCGAAAGTGGCTCCAGAGGGCACTAATCCCTCTAGCTAAGAGGCACTGTGTTAGGGAATTATTTCCTCATATGGAATTAGTAATGCTGAAAGTACCTAAATTTTGTATTACTCAACCCAAATTTTGATGATCTTTTATTTGTAATATTCTATAATAATTCATAAAATATTTTATGGTATCTAATCAGGAAGCTACACCAGAAAAGACCTTTTTTTTGGCAGCTGAGTATCCATTTGCAAAAGCCAGTCCAAGAGTTCCTGGAATCTCTGAGGTACTAATTTTTGGGAATCTATGAAGACTAGATTGTTAGCATAAGAATACAGCATCCCAAGCTGAGGACATAGAAAGCCAGTGATTTGCTTCAATGGCAGTCATTAGGGAGAGCTATTACTTGCACAGGAAAAGGGAGAGGAAGTGAGTCGGTTAACTCACAATGGCTAATGGATTTCTAAATTTGGAAATTAGCTAGGACCTTTTTGTGTGATGGAGCTCCTCATAGGATATTAGCATGAAAATTGACAAAATTATTTTTACTGATCAAAGCAAATCACATTAATGACAAAAGTTTACATAATGTGTAATAAAGGAAATAGCACTTGAAGGGAAAAAAATCTCAGTCTATTTCTCAAGAAAGACTTGATAAGAAACCAAAGGGCCAGCGTATGCTTGGTAATGAGGCTCAGTTTCAAGCAGGAGGAGACATGGGCAGCAGAGGAGGGTGACCTCAAAGCACTGTATGCCTGGTCGCTCTCTACCAGAGATTGTGTTTTTCACTCCGTTTGCTAATTTGGCAAGTTACCAAAAGTGGAGCTTCATTCAGGACTATGTCACTTATGATCGAAGGACCGATTTTCACACAAAAATGTGATCCCAACCCCACTCCTCAGACTCATCAGACAGGTATCTTTTTAACTCAGAAAAATAATACAGTAGTGTATATCAAAATATTTTATAAGTGTTACTTCAGAGGAAGAATTGCAGAATGAAAGCAATACACTGACAGGGCGGACGTTACAGCCTGTGTTTCTGGGAGCTTAGTTCTCAGTGGCTTCGACTCAGTGGTGCTGGGTAACTGGGTCATCTTCTGCTGGGGCAAGATCAGGGTGCGCGTTTCTGATCTTATTCTGAATTCTTCTGTCTTTGACAAAGGGCCTTTTTATATTTGGTTCCAAACTATTGGTTATAAAGAAAAATCTTGAAATGTGTGTCCTGAGATGATGATTTCCTCTTCAATTGGGCATGCGCACCTCAGCACAGAAGCCTACTCCATGCTAATGCCTGGTCTTTGAGGATGTTATATGAGCCTCATCTTCAGTGATATAAGCAGACAAGCTGCTTTCTTAAATGTACTGGCCCATTTCCTTTGTTCCAGTGTGGGGGACGATAAGGAAATAAAAATAAGCTGCTTAATCTTTTGAAGCAAATGAATATTTTTTTATTCTCAGATGAAATTTTCCTTTAATAGTCAATTAACAGAACCTTTCACTGTATTAACTGGGGAGCTAAAAATCCACATAAATTATCTTTGAAAGAGATCATTTATTTGTAATGCTGAGTGTTTAAGAGTGTATGGAGGTGGTTGAGCACTCGGAATTTCTCTTCATGGGGACCATTCCCCTTAGGAATGCATATAGTTGCTTATAGTTGCAGTTTGGATGGGATTCACTTATCATTTTGTTACACCCCCATATATTAACCTTCTTCTTCAATATCAGTTTAGACACACTTTTTATTATGTTTCTTCAGAACACCCTTATAAAGATTATTTAAGTACCAAATAGCCTTAGTTTTGATACAGGCATTATTATGTTTCTGAAAAAGGAAACCAGTGAAAATTCTTAAGCAGTATGTTGTTGATCTCCTCATTTCTTAGTTGATGGTGAAGTTGACCTAGAATAACTCTTGTTTGTATGAAGTGGTAATATATGCTGGAATGTCTGCCAGGCAGTGGTGACATTTGCGAGATTAGCAGCTCGTTAACGTGAAAGTGCTAATGGGACTTCTAATTAGGCATCTGAGACAGACACAGTGACTTTATGCAGAGTAGTGCCAGGGGGCTTTTCTGAGGACAGGAGAACTCCTTTTCTCCCCCTCCCTTTGATTGAAAATAGATTCTGTTCTCATACAATATATCCTGTTTACAGTTGCCCCTCCTCTACTTCTCCCAGTTCCTCACCACCTCCCCTCCTTTCTGGATCCACTCCCTTTCTGTCTCTCATTGGAAAAGAACAGGCTTCTCAGAGACAACGACCAAACATGAAAAAATAAAATATAATAAGATAAAAACAAAAGCCGTTTTATTGAGGCTGGACAAGGCAACCGATAGAAGGAAAAGAGACCCAAGAGCAGGCATAAGAATCAGAGACCCACTCGTCCACACACTCAGGAGTCCCATAATAACACTAAGCTGAAAGCTATATCCACAGCTGACCTGGTGCAGACCCGAGCAGACCCTATGCTTGCTGCTTCAGTCTCTGTGAGGTCACATGAGCCTTGCTCAGCTAATTCAAAGGGACTTGCTCACCAGGAGAGCTCTTGAGATACAGCTGCGACTTAAATTGGAAAGTAGGATGTGTTCATTAAGGAAATAGTATTTGAGTACAGATGTCAGTAAACAGACTATAAATTTGAGAAGACAAATCAAGGGCAGGAAGCTGTTGGCATTGTATGTTCACAAAGAAGGAACAGTATAGAGAAACCCAGATGCAAAGAGTTACCAAAAGCAGACTGTGGTCATAGGGGCAGGAACAAAGTAGTGTGAGATAATTTTGGAGAACTTATATAGATGGCCCATGTAAAATAAAGTTATTCTTTATTTTGCTATCAGTAGGAGACTCTCATTACACAGAGAGGGGCTTGCAAGCATGAAAGTTCTTTTAAAGAAAAGAAGGACCTCCAATGTAGCTAAGAGATGATTTGGGGGATTATAGAGGTATAGTGGTGGTAGGTTAAGCCAAAGAGGTGGTCGCTTAGCTGCAGTGAAGAGACTTTTATTTGTGTCTAAGCTAAGAAGAGAGGTCACATTACACAGGCATGAGTTCAGTACAGGACTCTGGGGGACCAGATGGCTCTGCATTCTGTATTGTTGGAAGTAGAATATTGTAGGAAAAGCTGTTATTCTACTTTGTAACGCCAGATGACTAGATCACTAGAGAATGATGGAGTAGGCTCTCTGAATCTATCAAGTATCCAAATAAGGTTTTCATCATTCAAGCTGAATTTGCCTTAGGTCCACAGCATAGTGCAGTGGGCAGAAAGGATGCTTGCTTTTCCTAACCACTGCAAGTCAGTAACTATCACGGCTGTTGTGATCTACAGAACAAGATGCTGTTCTTGCCTACAAAAGCCGATGACGTCAGAACTGGGCTGGAACCTGGGGTTTCCTGTTTTCCAGTAACTAACACAGATGACTTATTCAGCCTGAATAGGATGCTTTAAGCTGGGCTGAAGATGACTCCTCATTGGTGGTGTGCTAAAGTGGAAGGTGGCTCTCTGGCTTGCTCGGCATCTTCCCTGTCGCTTGCATCCTTAGCTGACAAGAACTTAGATGAAAACCATTTTATGTTAGAAAAGAAGTGTAGATGAGACAACTCATTAAAGAATTACTACTTGTCAGGAAATATGTGAAAAATTCTTTCCTGACATTTAAATAAACTTGACATGACTGAAGTTAGCCATCATAGTCAGAAGTAGGGGACTCATGAAATAAGTTCTATTTGTATAATAGAATACGAAGAAACTGCTAAAAATGTTCTTGTGTATGAATAGCTGATAAGAAGTTATTTTTAAGTTAAAAAATCTGTATGTATTCTCTGACATTCACCTTTTAATTATATTTAGATACCATACATGAAGAACCCCAAAGTGCTAAGAGATTATTGTGCTAGACTACAGCTGACTTTCATTCTTGCTTTTAATGTTTCTTATGTTATGAAATGAACACACATTATTCTGTCAAAATAAAGTTACTGACATGAGAGATTATTTCAATAAACATGCATACTTTAACCCTGTCATTTGGCATAACTCTGGGGCAGTGTACTATTAGGACCTTAAATAATACAGCCTTTCTTGGAGAGAAGCCCTCAGTGTGCCTCACACCCTTAAAGAGTCCATATCTATTGGCCTAACAATTCCACAAAAGGGAACTAATTCCAAGAAGAGAGGAAATTGGCACATCTTTACTTATGTGATTTTTCATAATTTTTAAAATGAATAATTATAGAAAATAAAATGCATAAACATAGGAAAAGGTGAACTATTTACTCCCCACACAAAGGACAGGTGTGCACTTTTTTGTAAGAATGTTCAAGGAGGCTTTGGAGACCTGTCCTCCGGCTCCATAGCCCAGACCCGCTCCTAGGAACACCCTTTTCTCTATAAACTTCCCCTATTTCTGTCACACACAGCAACAACAGGACAGTGCTTGAGAATACTCGTTAATTGTTTAAAGGCAGGGGATGCACACCATGTACACTAAAATCCCATTTGACATTTATCCTTGTGTGGCCGAGAGCAGTATGCATAGTCGAGCTGGCAGCTGTGTGTATTCTGAGTAATGAGATTACATGCAGGGGATTTCAGTTTCCTTCTCTGGGATTTTCTGTGTTTTTCTAAATTTTTAGAAAATCACGCACCAAGTTCAGCACAAGAAGAAAAAAAAACTACATCTCATTTCGCAAAGGTCAGAGGGGTAGAGAGGGCTGGAGGAGTGAGAACTCACCAAAGTGTTTATGGATCTCCATGGATCCCTTCAAACATCCATCTTTAATGTTTACAGCAGCTGACTTTTTCTAATTCTCCTTGGAAACCCCCTCCTCTGGTGAAGTACTCTCAGCGGCTTCCCGATACGTGGAAAACCATAGCTACCATGCAGTGGGATGCTTTCTCAGTTACTGAGAGTCGGGTTCAAGAGTGTTCATCACTATTGGTTCTGTGTCAAGCAATACTTCCCTTTTGGCCTTGTGGTCTCAAGGAGGCTGTTAGCATGTCTGCTAGAAGGAGCATAAGGTGGAAATTTCCAAGCTTGAGTTTGTAATCTACCACCAGTGAGCTTGAGAACGTGAACAAGTAGGAGTCTCTGTGTTTAATGATCCTTTCGTTCTTCATTCGGTTAGCCAAGACTGAGAACAAGCCAGACAGAGCAGTGAACAGAGCAAAGGATCTCTTCCAGAGGTAGAAAAAAAGACTGTGTTGTGTGTGTGGATGGATAACATGCCAGAGTGAAATGAGCGTTGTGGCGTAAAAACTCAGACTGATAGACAGGAGGCACAAGGCAGAGAAGGACTGTATTATGAATTGTTAGAGTCAGACTGGCACATGACAGGAAAGACTTGGCAACTGTGAGAGGCAGCCATAGTCACCACTTTGCTTCCTTCATTGGACTGTTAGAAGCACACTGAAGGGGTGGGTGCCTTTGCAAAAGTGGAAGGATGCTTATAGTTCTCTGGAAAATTTGCCTTTGGTAAGACAAGGGCTGGGGTTTCCTTTTCTCTGTTGGAGAGCATTCTCCCTCTGGATATAAACATTCCCCCATAGCGAGTGGCACTTCCACAGCCAAGCCCCTTCATGTGCTTTTGCTTTTAGCAATGTGATTCTGCACAAAACTGTAATTTGGTGATAACAAGAGACATAGTCAAGCAGTCTACTGGTATCAGCTCACAAAATGCCACACTGCAATCCTATCTACACACTTCCCTAACCTCAGCAATAAACCCAGTCTGTTTCCTTGTCTTCTAGACTTTCCTCTGTGGATATTTTAATACTCACATATATCACAGACACCCTGGGATGGATTTTAAATCATAAGGAATGACCATGGAAGCTTCAGGCTGTCAGCGATAGGTTTCATACTTCGCATGGCCCAGGTGCTGGATATACCAGGTCAGGTTCCTTGGGGGTTGGTCCCTTGTCCTCAGGTGTCAATAGGCTTTGGTGAGATGGAACAGGAAATAGCATGGGGACACTGCTGGCCTCAGGCCAAGCAAAGTCTCTAGAGCTGCTGTGCATGCAAGAGCATCTAGTGTCTGCCTGCAGTTCCAGAAAGGAAGCCACACAGTGTAGGAGAGACGGGGGTAATGCCAGGCTGGAATGGGAATCTCTCAACAACTCAAGGCTTTTTCTGTTTAAGATCCTTTGTGAGTGACAGATGATATTTCATTGGGAAAATGAACAAAAATACCTTTTTCTGGTGATGCTTGAAAATGCTAATAAGATTAAAAATGAAGAAAACACAAGTGAAAAGGGGAGGAGAGAAGGGAAACAGAATGGGGAGGAGCAGAAGATGCAGAAATATGTGGCACTTATAGGACAAAAATAGTACATGTTCTATATGGACCTTTTAGGAAGGCCAGAGACAGATTGAATGTTAGTTAGGGTTAGGGATATTAGCCAGCCGGTTTGTGCTGACACTCCTTCCAGTGTGCAGCACACTGAGGCCCATGCAGCCTCATCTCATGCCCGTGCTCATGGTCTGCATAGAACATGTAAACAGCCAGGTCACCTCTCTGAGTCTAAGCTTCACATAGCCTCTTTGGTTAGACAGTGCTCAGTACGTGTTCTCCAATGTGAATCTATTTGTGTCGAGAGATGGACCCTGCAACTGGTCCATCTAGGTTTAAACCCTGGCTCTCCATGTGCCACATGTGTGACCTTCAACTCAGCAGTCAACTTTTCTGTCATTCAGCTTCCCCATTCCTAAAGAAGAATAAAAATATTACCTACCGCAAGAATTGATATGGTCATGAAATCAAATATATATGCCAGAATGATATGATTGGCTGTGTCCAAATCCTGACATTCAGGTTCTGTAGTCCCTATTTTGTGCCAGTAAATTAGACCCACAACTGGTCCACTGAGTGCTGCTGTTGGCTGAGCTCTCTTCATGGACACTGTCACCAGGGAGGAGCCTGTGGACACTATCACCAGGGAGCAGGAGGCTGCACTGTGCTGATTGGCCTCTCCCCACTGTCCTGGAACAGGAGTCTGTATTCGTTCAGGACTGAATTTTGTCACATTCTGCAGATGCTCCAACTTTGTCATTAGTGATGATTAAGATGACCTTGTCTTCCTTTAAAATGCCCTTACTTTGTCCTAGGAACGTTTTTACTTCTTTTCTTCCATGAATTATTCAGTTTTTTTTTTAAAACACTCTTTGCTGGTTCTATTACCTCAGTGGAAGATGAGAGACCTGATGCTTTTCCTTTGTGGAGAAGATGACAGATTTTCTGTAATTGGAGGCTGGTTTTCCATTTCTAGGCCACCCAGACCTGAATAATCACACAGAAACTGTGCTAATTACAACACTGTTTGCCAGTGG
Organism: Neodon shergylaensis; assembly: GCA_025134845.1. NCBI lineage: Eukaryota > Metazoa > Chordata > Mammalia > Rodentia > Cricetidae > Neodon > Neodon shergylaensis. The sequence goes on from JABTXL010012493.1 coordinate 11,179,781, forward strand.
TCTGGACGTTTTCCTAGCTAGCTCTGATATCTTAAATTAACCCATTTCTGTTAATCTGTGTATTGTCACGGGGCTGTGATTTACTGGTAAGTTTCTGGTGCCTTTCTCTTTCAGCAGCTACATGGCGTCTACCTGAGTCTACCTTCATTCCCGCTGCACTCTGTTTAGTTTTCCTGTCTTCTTATATTCTGCCCTTCCAGTCATAGGCTAAAGCAGCTTCTTTATTAACCAGTGGTAATAAAACATACTCATAGCACACAGAGTGGAATCCCACATTCATTTGCTTCTGTTATAACTTAAATAAGAGGTCACTGCTTAGCTTTATGGGAATTGTAGACAGAAATTTCTGTCCTACCTGGTCCTGCAGGAGTTCAGTCCCAAATAAACACACAGAGGCTTATATTAGTTATAAACTGTTTGGCCTATTGCTCAGGCTTATTATGAATTAGCTCTTATAACTTAAATTTTACCATAATTCTTATCTATGCTTAGCCACATGGCTTGGTACCTTTTTTCAGCAAGGCATTCTCATCTTGCTTCCTCTGCATCTGACTTGTGACTGCATCTCTGCCTTTCCTCTTCCTAGAATTCTCCTAGTCTGGTAGCCCCACCTAAACTTCCTGCCTGGCCTCTGATCAGTCAGTGTTTTATTAAACCAATATGAGTGACAAATCTTTACAGTGTATAAGAGCATTATCTCACAGCAGGTACTCTCAATCTAAATGCTGTCAACTTGAACCTTTACAGCCGTGTGCCTTTTAACAACTGTACAACAATAATTGGAGTACACGACAATTTAATGAACACTGTTTATCTGTGCAAGTAGATCGCAAGCACAGGCCTAGTCCAGTTCAACTTAGTGGGGCTCTAGACTAGTGATGCATTGGGCATTGATGTGGTAAATTAAACTGAAGGGACAATAGAAAACCACACTCTGACAAATGCATGATTTAGAGAGGAGTATGGGCTATCCAGGTAAACTGATACATTTTAGTGCATGCGGGTCACTGTCACCAACCGATAGACCAGAGGAAGAATCTCTGAACTGAGTGAAGCTGAGTTGGAAGGATATCAGAGACAGTTCTATGAAGGTGACCTCAGTCTCCTTAGGGCAGATGTGTCTTCCTTGTGGTTTGTACTACTGTGTTGGAGAAGGGAGTGGCTTGTTGGTTCCCAGCTGCTTAGCCCCAAAATAATCACACAGAAACTATGTTATTTAAATCACTGCTTAGCCCATTAGCTCTAGCTTTTTATTGGTTAACTCTTACATATTAATTTAACCAATCCCCATTAATCTGTATATCGCCACATGACAATGGCTTATCAGTTAAGTTTCTGCATGCCTGCCTCTAGTGGAAGCTCCATGTCGTCTCACTGATTCCACCCTTCTTTTTCCCAGCATTCAGCCTAGCTTTCCCTGCCTACCTAAGTTCTGCCTTGCTATAGGTCTAAAGCAGTTTCTTTATCCATTAATGGTAATCACAGCACACAGAGGGGACTCGGGGACTCCCACATCACTACTGTAGTAAACAGGTGTTTCTAGCTTTAAAGGTTTTCTGATTACTGCAATTACCCAGATTTCCATTCCTGTGTACCAGGAGTCTGTCCCTGTATCTGTCAAGTTTTTTTTCTTTTTTCTTTTTGGCGGGGGTGCTCTGTTTTGTGATGCCTGTCATTGTGTTGTCTGGGTTTTTTTTGGGGGGGGGGCAGGGATCTCAGTACATTGATCTCTCTCTGTTTTTATGGGGGGTGTGAGCTCTGTATCACTATACTTCAATTCTAGTGGTGCTTGCACTTTCTCTTGCAGAGCTTAGCTACATTCTGGTTAAAAGTATGAATTTTGGACTGCATTGTCTGAGCTATTGATGTGGGATTTTTTTGAGTATAAGAGAAATAGAGAGGAAGGCATCAATTTATTCACCTCAAAGTCAATATTCATGGAACAGCATGAGTTCAATACTAAGGAAAATTAGGAATGAAAAAATAATTCTATTTGGGGATTTGGATCTAATTTCATAGTAATGTGCAAAACATGAATTTTTTTTATTATGACTTCAGTAATTAGTAAAAATTGGGTTGTGATGGACTTTATCTTAAAAGAACAGTAAGTAGTTTGTTTAACTACATATAAATCAGGTTATAATTACATCCATAGCTACTGCTAGAGCTGAGCTAGTAAATATTTGGAGGTGGATTACTCTTGGTGTATACTTGTGTTGAAATCTCCAAAATGTAGAAATATGCTTAAAATGTTTCAAAAAGAGAAAGAGCAGTCAAAAGTACCGTGTGGATGAATTAATACATGGGCCGCATTTGCCTAGTCCTGAGTAAATAATAGACACTGCAATTATAATAAAACAGTGCAATGTTATTATAAAAAAACTTAATAATAAAGGATGACTGTATCCCCAGTAATTATCTATAAAAAGAAAAAGGGTAGTTCTAAAATATGTCTTTATTTTGTTTTTTTTTTTTTGTTTAGCTTACTCCCAAAAAACAAACAGAAAAAAATTCTTTAAAAAATCTTGATGTTTTTAAGTTAATGTTATTAGCTCATTATCTGAGCTTTTCATTAGGAAAGGCCCCCATGTCCACTTCTTCACCTTGTATGGAACAAACCAGACCTCCCCTTGAGGCAATGTCTCCTCTCCAAACAATCTGGAAACCTGAGAGACACAGGTTATTCTTGGAGACCAGGGTGATCTTTTGAGTCAAGCACAAACATCTGATGCTAATCTACCCTACCTGCTTGCTGCAACTTGACCAACCTGATGAGAATCGACGCTTCTTGCTTGCTGCGACTTGATGAGCTGAAGCAGAAGACGGTGGGAGCAGCTCACTTGCCTCCCAACCCTCGCCTGCCTCTGCATGGCACGCGTATTTCTTTCTTCATTTATATATTTAGGAACAAGCCCCTGTCTGGCATGTGCTTTTCTCTCAGTTTGGGGATGGTGCCATCCAGGACATGTACTGGCAAAGGATCCTTTAAAAATAACTGGTGCAAATAACTGTGGTTCTGCTTCTTAAGTGGATAGTCAGGTGAGCATGGGCGTGAGCTAGGTTCCCTCATGGTTCCTTCATAGTTCAGATGCTATCTTACGATTTTTAGCTGAGAAATAACGGGTCTGATGCAGTGTACTGAGACACATGCTTTTTGTTTCTTTCTATGGAATAAGAGTTCTTTCCTTAATTATGAAATACTCAAATTGAGAAAAGTAAGCTGACATTAAGGATAACCATGAACCTGCTACCTAGTAATGCTTCATATACTTTTTCAAATACCATTTACCTAAAGAAATAAAATGCTAAGATACCGGTAAAGAGCCGCATCCAACTCCTGTTTTTCCACACTAGTATCAACGACTGTCCTGGAGTTGGTGCTGTAATAATGTCTATGCCTGCTTTTGCAGTTATGCAGCTTCCTCTCTCTATAAACAATATACACTATTTTCAAGTTTTGAAAGTTCAAAAGTCATCACAGTCTTTAACTTCTTTTGTAGGTTTATTACTCAGCAACATATTTTGAATTATGTGTTGCTATATTCAGGATAGCTGATCAGTTTTAGCTGCTGTGGAATATTCCATTGCAGGACAGTAGACATGATTTAACATCTTAAAGTTATTAAATACTTCCTGCCAGACATTCTGATAAGTATTTCCATGTATGTGTGACTTGATATTTTCCCCATATTATCCCTTCATTTGGTGTATGTTTGCAAGAGAAATGATCTTATTCTGTTGTTCTCTGAAGCCCAAATGTTAACTGCATTGTAATTGTGAAATGAGCAGATGTAAGATCCTAGAGAGGACGCCAGTGGTTAGAAAAATCCTCCCCATAAAGGAATTAGGGAAAAGTTTGGTGCAGAAAACCCGCTTTATTAGGCAAAATATGTACGTTTTGCTTATGTATTCATTTATTTATTTTTAGATTAGATCTTAGTAGCCCAAGCTTCCCTGCACTTCACTTTGCAGCACAAGCTAGTTTCAAATTTGCAGCAGTCCCTGCCTCTGTCACTTGAGGACTGGATTACAGGCTTGAATCATAATGGTCATTTGTTTTTAATGCTTTGTAAGCACTGGGAGGGTAATTCCACAGAAGTATGTGGTCTCTGAGAAGTTTATATTATTTATCTTATGGAAACAATGACCATGTCTCCTATAAAGCAGGATCCTTGGGTAGTTCTGCCCTCATGAGCTTCCTCCTGGATCTGTGCTGTCCCTCCTGCTGAAGGTGCAGATTTTGGTAGATGTCTGAACACAGACAAACCATTGGAGAAATGCCATTTTATAAGCTTGCACGGGTCCTTTTACAACCCAAGAAACTTTCATGTATTATCTGCCTCATTAGGTTCTTCATCTCATTTTCAGACTAAACACCAAAGACATGCAGCCATCTAACCCGGCAGCTGAGAGTGTATTCATAACAAAGGATTAGGTTTCTGCCTCTGCAGTCTCCCTGTATTGCCAGGTCATCAGCATTGTGATCAGAGGGGCTAATGGGCTGTTAGGAAACTGCTCTATATAGTGCTAACAAAATATTCAATTATAGATTTATTTAATTTTTTTGAAATATCTGACCACGACATAATTTTTCTTATGACTCTTGTTTATCCTATTTCTGACATTTCTTATGTTGGAAATCTCCCAACATCACTTCTTATAATTTTATTATTGTTCCTGACTTTGTGTTAGTTATGAAGCTTAGAAGATGGACATTACAGAAGATAACAAGTAAGCATTCGTATTAATTTCTGTGTGTCCATTTTTATCAAGCCCATTTTACCAAAAGTTCTTAATATGCCTTGTTGAAAGAGATTTTCCAAAATATCACAAGAAATAAACCTTGATAGTTACATATATAACCAACAAATAGAAAGCAAAAATGTTTCATATATCTATGCATTTATGTTAACTTTATCCTCAGACAAGCTACGTGTGCTTGTCTAACTGTATTTAGATATACTTAAATGTTATATATGCTTATTTATTTATTTATTTATAGATTTACAAATACATTTCAAAAGTGTATGTATATTTATATTGAGAGATACATTTAGAATACTTGTAATCCACACAGGTTTACATATGGTTCTTTTGTGTGATGTCTGATCCTTACTGAAGTTCTCATTTGAGTCATCTGTCATTCTTCTGAGATTGTCTAGTTTTGTATCTCGGTTTTCTTAGACTAATATTTTGAGTTGTTTTTCACATAATTAGTAGCTCTTCATTTACTTAGGACTGATTGCTGTTGTTCTGCTTTATTCCCTCAATGATGTCATAATTTCCTTTGTTTTCATGAGCTGTGACTTTTCATGTGTGCATGCTCTGTTGATGACACAGGTAGCTTTTGACACTTGTTATGGTAGGGAAAGCTATTTTCCTCGCATCACATTGAAAGACTCTGCTGCTGCCTCTTCTGGGCTTGCTGTAGAAGTTCTGAATGTGCTGTAATAGGCAAGGGTCTACAGAAAGGTTTCAGAATGTTGTCTACAGGGTCCTGCCTAGAGTCTCAGTCCACAAGTGCCAGCACTAAGGTGATTGAAGCACAATTAATAAAAACTCAGAGTCAGACATTGGATTACAACCTGAAGATTCTAAAACCAAAGCCGTTAGTCATTGGCTCTTATCTCAGTCCTAAATGGCAATCCTGCCTCCAGGAATCTCAGAATGAGACTGAGACTGAGAGCTGTCTCCTTCCACTTTATAATGTTCTCCACCCAGTTTTTATGGCATCTAGTGTAGCTACTGGGATTAAAAGCATGTATTACCACTTCTTTGTCTGTAAGGCTGACCAGTGGGGCTGTTTTGCTCTTAGATCTTCAAACTTTATTTATTAAAATATGAATGAAATGCTACTATATTTTCCCTCTTTGTCTAAAATAAAAAAGAAGGCTATAACTAAGAAAAAATATATACAATAAGTACACACTTATATAGACAATAAATAAATCAACAATGTATAGTCCATTTGTATTTGAAAAATTCATACAAAATACTTCATATCTATCCTATCTTGGTGAGTCCTAAGTCTTGTACCTAATTTACTTTCTATCATAACTTGCTTTCTGCATCCGGTAAACAAGGAAAACTATAACTATCTACTCTTCAACTCCCTCAGAGACCCAAGAAGGAAATAACATTAACTGAGTAAGGAGGAAGGGCAAGTAAGCAACTTCCAAAAATGTGAGTAATGACAGAAACAGCTGGCTACCTAGAAAGTCACCCAAAGTTCCTCTGCAAAGTCAGAACATCCATCTTCAGCCTATAGGTCTAGCATATCCAACAGACTTTTCTGTAAAGCAGGATATTTTTTGTCCTGCTTGTCTAATTAGGACAGAATACTGTCAGCAGTTGAGGCAGGGGCATTTTCTTGCCCAATGGCTTACTTTTGCCACAAAGAAAGTAAATTCCATGTGGAGTTTCTTTGATGCCCATTATCTTCTCTGAAGTAGATTGGCACTGCCAAGAACAGACATGTCTCATTGTCATAAAAAAAGAAGAACCTAGGTTATTAAAACATCTTAAATGCCATATTCTATAGATCTCTGAAGCGTTTGAAGATGACCTGTCTACCTAAAATATATCTTTGTTTGACTTTGAAAATGTACCCAATGTGACTGCAAATTCGATTATACTAGGTGATTAACTATTAACCTCTATTTCCTAATTATTCTAAACAGTTGGTAATAATAGTTTTCAAGGACTAGAAATTTGCATTGCATTATTAAATGGGCTGTGTAGGTAAAATACCTTGAACAAGCTTAGAAATGTATGTACATTAATTTTAAAATTGTATCAATATACAAAATTTCTATACAATATACAAAAGTCCAATCCAATATAAAACATTTAAAACTAGTAGTTGCTTTTTAAACGTAAATTCAATAATCTTCCTCTTCATTTTATCATATCTATATCCTCCCTTTAATCTACCCTTTTATGCTATAACATCAATATTCCTCCTTTTTTCTTTTCAAAACAAGAAACTCAAATCTAATTTCCTTTGTTTTACTTTTTTCTTGGAAATTATCCATAACAACTTGTAAGCAACATCCTAAACAAAGACAAACATCCATAATCCATTTAATAACTTAATGACCAAAAAGCACCCACCCCATCACTTGGTAATCTGGGCATCTTTTTCTAGGCTACTTCCTGCTGACTGGGGGTACTGATAATATTTTGGGGACCCAAAGAAAATTTAGGATTATGGTCAAGTCCTGACTGGAATATTCTGTGAGTCTGGATCATCTCAGCCAGAAATCTTGAAGCTGTTCTGGGTGTAGAACTCAGAGGAAACTGCAACAGAGGTGCTCTAAAATGTCAAATCATCTGAGCCATCTGTTTCCATTGTCAGGGAGTCTTCCTTGATCAAACCTTATTTTTCTTAGCTAAGAATGACTCCACAGTCTATTAAAAGTTATTTTTCTTAACCAAGGATGAATCTACAGACTCTCATTTCCTGTGGAAACAAAAGCAAAACTTCTCCAAAGTAACATATCTTTTGACTTAAATTTTTAAGTCAAGGCAGTTTTAAAATATATAGGTTAATCCAGTAGCATTTATAATCAAATGTCTTTTAGCAGCTGTTGCTTCTTCCTCAGTAGTCAAACAATTTAAAGACAACACAATCACATACAGTATCCAGATTCTCTGTGTATTTTTTATCTTTACATGGAAGCTACGCCAGGTTGGATGGGAGCTGGGATCGCTAGTTTTTCTCCTGAACCCAGGTGGCTAAGTTTGTGTACAGCTCTGGCCTGTGCCAGTGGCTTAAAAGCCTCAATTAAATGGCTTTTTCATTAATTTGTACTCCAAAAGTTGGGCATCAAATGAAGCACAATAAATAAAAACTCAGATGCAGAAATTGGGGTTCAGTCTGAAGATACGAAAAGCAAAGCAGACAGCCACTTGCTCTTACCTCGACCTCAGTCCAAAGTGGTGCGATCCTGCCTCCAGAAATCTCAGAATGAGCCTGAGACTGAGAGCTGCTTCTTCCTGTTTTATAATCTCCTCTAGGGCTGGGACTAAAGGTATTTATCACTGGGATTAAAAGCATGCACACACACCCCAATTTCCATGGCAACTAGTGTGGCTACAGGGATTAAAGATGTGTTACCACTGCCTGGTCTGTAAGGCTGACCAGTGGGGCTGTTTACTCTCTGATCTTCAGGCAAGATTTATTTATTAAAATACAAATGAAATGCCACTAGAGATACTACTTGATTGTTGTTTAACGAAGGTCCTTTAGTGTTGTGACAAGGCTTTATTTAAAATCTATTTTCTGTGATGGACACTATATAATCCAGCATGCTGGATCATACCTGTAATCTCAGCACTTGGGAGATAGAAGCAGGGGCGTGAGAATGTCAAGGTTATTTTTAGCAGCATAATGACTTTTAGGTGAGGTTGGTCTCTATGGTACATAATCTCTAAATATACATACATACATATGTGTGTATGTGTGTGTGTATTTTATTTCATTCTTTTGTTAATATTCAGTTAGTTCTCTTGGATACAGCAGTTCATCAATCTTAACTGTGCTCTGGGATAATGCTCTTGTATACTGTAAAGATTTGTCACTCTTATTGGTTTAATAAAAGACTGATTAACCAGTAACCAGAGAGCAAGCATAGGCAGGGCAACCAGACTAAGAGAATTCTGGGAAGAAGAAAGACACAGACACAGTCACTAGCCAGATGCAGAGGAAGTAAGATGAGAAAGCTGCACTGAGGAAAGGTACTAAGCCACATGTCTTAAACATAGGCAGGAATTATGGGTTAATTTTACTTGTAAGAGCAAGTTAATAATAAGCCTGAGCTAATAGGCAAAACAGTTAATAATTAATATAAGCTTCTGTGTGCCACATTGGGACTGAACAGCTGCAGGACTGGGCAGGACATAGCTCCTCATCATTTTATTTCTTGATGAGTTCATGACCGTGAACTGTAGAAGTGAACACCAAATTCCAGTGGTTTATCAATTCAGTTTTGTTTATAGCCTAGATTGGAATGATAGATTAGGGGATATATATCCAGGAGGGGTTGCAGGACTCTAGGCTTCTATGGGGTGAATTTTATCTGGTCTTTGCTCTTGCCACTTAGCTCTAATATTAACTTGAAAGCAGTCATAGAAGATGTGCAATAAACATGACAGACAGCACAATAAAAAATAATTTAAGACAGCAGGTGATAGATTCATTTTGCCCATAAATATAATCCTCCAGTTCCTCCCCCAAGGCTTGAGCACTCTCCTCTGTGTGCTTTGCATGCTGCTGGCTCTACAAGAAAAAGGGGAGAATCAAATGTAAAGCTTCTGTTAGATAGACTCCAGATCAGCACTCTTCATTTCCGTCTGCATTCTGTTGGCAGAACGCAGTTATTCGACAATTTTCATTTACATCTACATCCAGAGAAAATCTAATCATCTATCTAGTTTCTACTTAACAACTTCATGAGAAATAATTTATTTCCATTGCATAATATTTGGAGGCTTCCATCATCAATCGGGAAGTATAAAACATCAGCAATGACAGTGGACACATTATTGTTGCTTTTGTTCCTGATGTTCATGACCCACTCAAAGCAGTCATTAATTTTGATAGTTAATTTTATGACTATGGAGGAATTTATTGTGTTGTGAAGAGCCTATGGCCTTGTGTTTGTATTCTAAAGCAAATGTGCAGTACCATAATTCAGTGCTATGCAGGCATTGGTCAGGCCCAGGAGCTAATAATGACTTACGTATTTTTGGAAAGTTGTAAATTTAAGCACAGAAGAATGTCTAGCACAATCTGTATGTAGCCCATAAACTCAAAGTATTTACAGTTTGATTCTTACAGATAAACATTTCCAACTCCCAATCCATTCTGCTCAAATCGTGCCCTCTGTTGACTTGAGGAGCAGAACTTCAGAATAGTGACAATCTGGGCTCCAGCTCCTTCTGTGTGGGAAAGAGTGCTCTGTGCATTGTGCCCTATCCAGTGGCGTCTCTGGCCTCATGGATGGTTAAAGAGAGGCTCTAATCAATCATCTTTGCGTTATGCAGTTTCTAACTAGTTATAAGAGAAAGGACCCTCAACTTTCTGCCACCCTCCTGGACTATTCTATAGTGTGATCCAGCAGCAAACATGTGTCATCAGGCCCCCACATGGTCAAATAGATTCATTTTGACTTCTGTAACAGCCCTGGCTACACTGGAACTCACTCTGTAGACCATGCTGGCCTCAAACTCACAGAGATCCCCCTACTTCTGCCTTCCGAGTGCTGGCGTTAAAGGTGTGCGCCATCACCACCCAGCTTCTTGTTCTTTATTTCAGGAAGAAATCATCCCTCAGTTGCTTCTTCAAGATGAACCCATGGCAACACCCTTTGGTTTTATTTATTCATAGATAATAATTTGTCTGTCATACAGCAGTTTGTGTTTTGGAAGGCTTTTCTATCACATTTCAGGCCTTTGGAGTTCTTGTCACTTTTTCTGGCTGTCTTTCAGTGTTGATTGTTGTGATGAAGAGTGTGGTCAGACTGATTTGGAGTCCCCAGAAGTGGCTTGCTCTGGCTGCCTGACTGCCTGAAGAGGATTTTCCTCATCAGTCACATGTAGACACTATTTGACTTATAGGTTGAATTTTCAATTTCCTGACTTTATAAAAAAACAAGACTTCAAAATGTTTACTTTGAAATTTGAACTCTTCCAGGCTGGCAATGTAGGCTATAATGCTCTCTTGCAAAGCTGGGCAGTGGCGGTGAACTCAAGTCTGAGCAGACTCAGGCACAAAGAAAAAAAAAGCCATGCTCAGTATACGATGTCTCTAAGCTAGGCTAGTAAGACATTTCCACTCTCAATGTGCCATAAAGACACCTGTATTATAACTGCAAAGTGTCATGATGTGAAATGGTGCTGAGATAGCCTGGACTCTTCATAGCCATAGATCTAGTTTTTCTTTTGTTTTAAATATATATATACATATATATGTATATATATATATACATACATACATACATATGTGTGTATTTGTATATATGTGTGTGTATACACACACACACACACACATATATATATATATATATATATATATATATATATATATATATATATATGGTCTCATGTAGCCTACTCTGGCTTTGAACTCATGGATGCCCTCCTGCCTCAGCCTTCTAAATGTCGAGATTATAAGTGTGCTGCACCATGCCTGGCTTTGAGGTCTTACTTCAATAATTTGTGTTTCTTTTATTTCTATATACATCATTTTTTTAACTCATTGAACTTTAAATGTTTTGATTTTTCCTTCTCTCTTTTGCAGTCATTTGTGTTATGCTTTGTGTACTCTGATTCCATAGCTGTTTCTTTGGTTTTTCTCCCCCACTCTTTCCTTAGCTCCACCAGCTCATGGTTAATAGGTATTTGTTGTTTCTCGGTGTCTGTCCTCTGACCTCTTATACAGTGCTATACACAGTACAATTAGAAGAAATATAAACCACATAGTGACAGACAGTCTCTGCTACTCATAGTTTGACCTCCTATACAGAAATTTTTTTTCTTCTACAGAATATGCCATAGGATATGACTGGAGAACCAGAAACATGATAGCTAAATAAAAACATTGAGACAGGGGCCATTTTTCTTTTGAGCCAAGGTCTCAGAGCTGTATTTTGCTAGATTCTGCATTGGAACAAAACCTAAGGTAGGATGCATGCAATTTTAGAGGAAATATAAAGTGAAAATGTCCTCATGACCTCACTGCGTGGTAAGTCATTTACTCCATATATACAGTGGGATTTAGGAGCCAATGTTCTGCTAACAGGTAGACAGGACTGAATTAATAACAAAGCAATGCCTAATAGCAGTGTTTTATAAAACCCTCACTGCTCCACGCTCCATTTGGCTTTGCATTTGCAACTACCTTATGTATTTGTTCTTTCACCGCAGGAAGGCATCACATGCACGTTTGTAAGTGTTTTGGACTATCGAGAGAAACAATTAGATTTCACTTCGCCCAGTTAGATAACAGATGTTCTAAGTTACTAATTACCCTGGGAATAGTATCATTTTGTTAGACTATTAGGCTCATTAAAAAATTCCTTTCAGTTTTGTCTCAACAGATACCATTTTCAGCTTATATAGGCAGGAGAAAAATCATGAGAACACATTGCTGTCTGTACCTACTGTTTTCAAATCCTAGTGACAGAAGCCTGGTCTTTCAGATGTGTGTGTGTGTGTGTGTGTGTGTGTGTGTGTGTGTGCGTGTGCATGCAGCATTACCAGGCAGCCTATGGGGACATTCAGGCACCTGTCTCGTCACGGGTCCATCTGTGTTTCCCCTCACTTTCCCCACTGTCTGACAATCATCTGGATTCTTCTCTAACCTTCTTCCCTCTAGTACACATCTTTGATTATCTGTCAGCTTAATTACAGATTCCACACGGGGAAGGTATTTGCCTCGGGACATTCCCAGATTGTGTTGGAGTACATAGAAGGTTACCTAGTACAAATGATTTTTGACAAATTAGCATGTAATTCCAATTTTCTCATCAAGTATTTATTTAGTGTTTTCTTTCAGTGTGGGACTGTGATTCTGTGCTTCAATTAGGCAAATGTTTATAGCTCTGGGCACCTGAAAGGTTCTGCAGTTTTAATGACGATTGCTCCCTGCTCTGGGCTCGCAGTTTATTTTGCCCCATGTAAAGCACTTCTTGTCAAGAAGATCTTCTAACGGAAATAAACCAAAAACCATTTGGTATTTTACCTTTTCATCTAACCATCCATCATCAACCAAGTTGCAGGAAATTAAAATATAATGTTCGTAAAGTCGTTAGCTTTTTTTCTCTTTTAACTAGCAATTACAAATGAAGAGTCAAAGAGGCTCCTTTGTAACAGGTACCCTTCTCATTTATGCCTCTCAAGGGTGTGTTTGCTTTTCTCTGGAACCAACATCAGAATGTGTTTGGCTGTGGACACCTGTGAATCAACACTGGGTTCTTCTCCCATGGAAACATTTCTTTGACCTGCAGTTTTTAATTCTTCCCCTGTCTACACTCAGCAGAAACCTTCCCCCTGCAGAAGCTACTGATTTTTGTTTCTTTGAGTGAGTTCTTCTAAATATTTGACATTGCACTCGAGTGCAATTATGCTAATGGTGTTTTGCCTGTGGTGATTAGCCATCTCTTTTAACTTTAAAGGATGAGAAGCTATCTCAAAAATAGTGAGCTCCTCTTCCATTCAGTATTATACAGTGCTCACCGTGGTTTGAATAAGAATGGCCCCCTTTGGTTCATATGTTTGAATATTTCATCTCTAGTTAGTGGAACTGTTTGGAAAGGATTAGTAGGCATGGCCTTGTTGAGGAGATGTATCAGTGGGGATGGACTTTGAGATTTTAAAAGTCCATGGTAGACCTGATTTAACTCTCTCAGTCTCTCTCTGCCTCCTGACTGTGAATCAGGATATAAGGTCTTAGCTACTGTTTTAAAGCCATGCCTACCTGCTACAATGCTTCCTGCATGTGGCCATGGACTTATCCTCTAAAACTATAGGGAATCTTTCTGTTTATAAGTTTCCTTGGTCATAATGTCTCTTCTCAGCGATAGTACAGTAATTAATAAGACAGTGTGATGTGGGATTCCCCTCTGTATGATGTGAATATGTTTTATTACCATTGGTTAGTAAAGATTCTAATTTGGCCTATGGTAGGGCAGAGTAGAGCTAGCCAGGAAAACTAAACTGAATGCAGGGAGAAAATAAGGTGAAGTTGTAGAGATACAATGTAGCTGCCATAGGAGAAAGATGCTGGAACCTTACCAGTAGGCCACAGCCTTGTGGTGATAAATAGATGAATAGAAATGGGTTAATTTAAGATGTAAGAGGGAGCTAGGAATGCATTTGAGCCACTGGCCAAACGGTGTTGTAATTAATATAGTTTTTGTTTGGTTATTCAAGTCTGGGAGGCTGGGAAACCAAAGTGCAATCTCCATTTACAGCAGTGCTAGGAAGAATATGACATGTAACAGAAAAATTAAAAAAATACCTTGTCTCAGTCTTAATGATTTGCTTTCAGGAATTCATGAACTTTTAAACTATATATTCCATATAACAAATTGTTCTCCTTCTAATTACCACTAGAATTTCTTGCTTTTTCAATTTTGACAGCTTTTAAGCAAGTTAGAAATCATTAGAATATAAAATTCTATAGAATTTCTTTGGCTCAACTTTCTCTCATTTTTAGGAATGCATTTCCAACTTTTTTTTGTCCTTCTGGTGTTCACGTTTAAACCATAAAGTTCTAGGTTCATTTTTCTTTAGCTTCAACTTTTTACTTGTTAGTAGACATGAAAGTGTCATGCTCCATATTGTCTAAATAAAAATGGCAAGTGTGATGTGCCCTGGTGCTGCACCTGATCTCAGTGCCTAAGGTTCACCCTCCTTGATGAAGAATATGAGATAACTTTTAAGAGTTGGCTTCTGACTGCTTTTCTACTGTTTAGAGTGAATCCAGATCAAAGAGATACCTGGAACTTTGCCTTTAACAGGAATAAGTGATAACACGAGACAACGGCAGAGAACACAAACTGTGGTTTTTTTATTCTTTTTCCCAGCTCACCTAAAATCCGCTCTCCCTGTGCCTCACCTCCCAAGGAAAGCTTCCTAAGCACCGTGCACCACGTTGGCCATCCCACATTTTTATCCGTCTATGTCCTTAGTAATTGGCTTCTCCAGGGTGTGGGCTCAGCCGCAGGAATGTGTCCTTGCTCTCTTTGGATCACTTGTATCATCTCTTTCCACCTCACCAACCATAAATCCTGTACACTCATGACTGTGAACTGTGGATCAGCCCCAGTTCAAGAAGAAGTCCTGCAGTGGTTTTGCTGAGGAGATACTTTTGTATTGGTCAGTTGGTGTGTTTTATTTTAGAGCCAAGCATCCCCTTTAATGATGCTTCTCACATTCATGCATGCTACATGATACAATTTCTGCTGAGTATGATGCTGGCTGACTTAGTGGTTTTAGTCAGCTGTTCTGATGAATTCTGAGAAGAGCCTTCTCCAATTTATTATTGTTCTTTCTTAACACCTTTGGCTCCTCTTGAGCAACTAAAGGAATGTGTTCTGTAGCCGGTATGTGGTTTCTCAAAATCCTCTGAGAAGGGAAATTCTGCAAGTGATGTCAGTTCTCTTTAACCCTGAAATAAAGTCAACAGTCAGTTATGAAGTGTATGTTCATACTCATGCTCCCCCCCCTTTTTCATGTTAACTATCCCCTCTCTGTCTCTCTGTCTGTCTGAATGTCTCTGTTTGTGTGTGTGTGTGTGTCTAGATGTAGCCTTTGTACATAGAGCTATAGACGCCTCTGTGTGGGCATGTAGAGGCCAGAGGTCCATGTCTCACGTCTTTCTCACCGTTCTTAAACTTTCTGTCCTGATTTTGATCTCTCACTGAACCCAGAGATCACCAGTTGTCTAGACAGCTGATCATGAAGGCCTGGGATTATTCTTGTCTCTAGCATACAGTGTTAGGATTGCAGCATCTTGCCACTCTTGGATTCGTACATGGATCCTAGGGATCCAAACTCAGGCCATGCATGTATGACAAGCAGTTTCTCACTGAGCCATCTCCTCCGGGTCCATTCACTGTTGGCATCACAGGTTCTACTCTGAGCATACAGAGTTATAGAAGCACAGTTCCATGTTCTAAGTCTTAGGCAAAGACAGGAGGAAAGATAAGTCCTGGAGAGATTTAGACCTTGTCTAGTATTCAGTAAATTTAAATTGATAATGGATTCTTACATTGGCACTAACACACATACATTCGACAAACTAATTGCTAGCATACTGTTGGAGTCAATGAAGAGTTGATACCCTTAAGGAAATTTTCCATTATTTATTTTGTCATTTTAAATTTTCATACAAAAACTTGTAGGAGGCCGGGCGATGGTGGCGCACGCCTTTAATCCCAGCACTCGGGAGGCAGAGGCAGGCAGATCTCTGTGAGTTCGAGACCAGCCTGGTCTACAGAGCTAGTTCCAGGACAGGCTCCAAAGCCACAGAGAAACCCTGTCTCGAAAAACCAAAAAGAATTAAAAAAAAACTTGTAGGAACAAGTCTTATTAACTGTGAGCATCTTTTGTTCAGGTAAATGATTTCCCCTCAAAAATTTTTTCTCACTAGAGAGTCTTTATGGGTATGAAATGTCTTCTGAGACGCTTGTTGGCTGTTAGACCCTGAGTATCAAGACTAGTACGCAAGGGGAGATCAGACACAAACACCATGGTGAGGGACCAGGGAAACAAAGTGAATTGTTCAATGTGTTACTGGGAGGAAAACTGGCAAATTGCTAAAATGTAAATCAATACCTGTTACTAACCAATTAATTAATTTAATTTTATTGTTTTTTTTTGTATTTTAACGTTTTGTCTTCTCATCTCTAAGGATAAGAAGGAGCTTGCCCTCAATCAGGTCTTTCACATGTGAACAAACGAATCCAGGACCTTACACTCCAGACCACCCTGGGTACCAAACTTATTGTTCCCAGCCAGGTATCACAAAACCCCTGATGGACCCAAGACCCCAGAGCCCATAGCTGTTCATACCAGCAAGCAATTCCAAACTGACTTACCCTGTCCTAACGTGTGTTTATGTGAAAATCTTCAGAAAGTTCTAGATCGTATTTCTGTCTCTGCCTCTATCCTACACTCTTTGCCTTTGGACTGCCTTGTTGACACCCTGTGTGGCACTCAAGGCCCATCACCTGGACCTTGTCTGGAATAGAACAGACTATCTCTTCAACGACACTTGTCTCTTGATCTACAGCTAAACACTAAGGATAATTGCATTTGAAAACATGCAATGCTAAGACTATAACATTAATATAGGAATTTTATAATGTATTTTCATGACTATGCATTTGTACAATTCCTACTAGGTACTGCTAGATTTCTTATGATTTTTAAAAGATCAATATATTAAGAATCTTTAATTCTTATCCTTCTTTAGAGATGTAAGTGAACCACGCACCATTATCTGGCCAATTACACCTTAGAGAGTAATTGAATAAAATATGAAGTATGCAAACAGGAAAAGCATTGGCTTTACCTTGTAAATATTCATAACTAAGAGACATATATATTCTTCAAACCCTTACTAGTCTGGCAATCGGATTAAGAATGAAAGGAAGAAAATGATTAATTCTCACTGGAACTAAGGAGTTGGGAAGAGATCATATGATAGCATTAGAGCTAAAAACTGGAATTTGCACCACACTTTCTGGGAGATGGAGTCTAACGCAATCACATCTAAAAGGCCTAATGTTGGTGTTTGGAGCAGAAGATAATTGGATTTAATTATTACAAATGATGTCTCATGAAGTATGTTTACATTGTAATTACTGAGCGGCACCGTGAATGGAGATAGGATTCCGTAACGGCATAGAGCGGGTTGGGTAGAACAACCCCACTCCTCTGCCTGGCCTCGTGTGGTATCTTTCAGCTTCATCTGACTCCTGCAGCTCATGTTCTGAGACCTTCAGCTGTGGTGACATGCTAATGGCACTCCTGCTGTAGTAAGGACATAACTTTCAGGCCTCAATGCCCTGGTCTTGAGTCCTAACTCTACCCCTTCAGAAGGGAGTGGTGTTGGATGAGCGAATTGTTTAAACTCTTGTCACTTCCCTAGTTTATATATAGAATTTTGGAAAGTTTGTACACCTCAGAAAATGGAATTCAGCGATGAGTGTAAAATTGAAGTGTAGTAATAATGGCCATGTGAAAGACCAGATGAGGGTGCTACCTAGTGGCCAGGGATAGCAGCCAGGGCTCTGGTACCACAGTCTAAATAAACTCGACAGACCAACGTTGCAAACGTGGAGGCCTCTTTATTCTTTGTGTCTTTCACATCACACATCTCGATCCCACTCATTTTCCATTCCTTCATATCTACCCTCTGCCCTTGCAACCTCTCCCCAAAATAAAATAAAATTTAGGAGAAAAAAAAGAGAGGAAAAAAGGGGAAATCTTGTCATGGAAGCTGTAGTGTGACACACAGTCACACAGTAACTCCTTTCATCCATCTATCTGTACTTGCACGTGTTCATTGCAGAGTCATTGGTCTGGTTTGAGGCCTCTGGTTTCTACTACACTATCAATGCTGGACCCTCACTGAGACTCCTCTTGGATATCCTGCTGCTGCCCTGTGTCATGCAGATCCTGCAGTTTTGGGTCTGCAGAACGAGCCCCTTCATATGCTCCAGCAGATCACAGGTGGGGTGGATGATGGGGTGGATGCTGGGGTGGATGCTGGGGTGGGCCAACTCATAGCCCTGGTTCCGGGTCTGGGTAGTTGCAGGATTGGTCAGCTCACCAGCTCTCCCTGTCTTCACCACCAGGGTGAGCTCTCTACATTGCCCCAGCTTGTTCAGCCCTTGCAGTGATGAGCAACTGCTTTCCCAACCTCAGGACTGGCTTTCCCACACCTACACCTCAGGGCCAGCTCTACTGTGTGGCGCAGGTGAGGTGTTGCTCTCCTGAGTGCTGCAGCTGGTGAGGACAGGAATAAGTCTCCCACTCTTATGACCCCAGGGCCAGCTCTCCCACCTGCCTCAGGCAGTGAGAGGTGGAGAAGGGCTGTCCTCTCTTCCCCACCCACACCACCATATGACAGATGGGGGGCAGGGCCAGATCTCCCATACTTATATTCTCAGGGAGTGTTCCAAACACCCCCAGGCTACTGTCAACAGGCTCAGCTCTACTGTGCTTTTTAGGTGCGGGGAGGGTCAGCTTCCTCTCCTACCACAGGTGGTAGGGACAAGGGGGAGGCATCTTTCTCATGCCCTTTCCACCCCATGGCAGACGAGAGGTGTTGCTGCTATTCCACACTCACACCCCGAGGGCCAGCTTGCCCAGGCCTCTGCTAACAGGCTCAACACTGTTGTGCTTTCCAGGGGAGGACCAGGATGCTTTTCTGGATGCTGCAGCTGACAGCCACACTCTTGATGAATTTTGTCTTATTTTTTATCATAGGGCTTATCACAATCTAGTGTTCTATACACATTGCTCATTTCTTTGAGTCTGTTTCCCCAAACACAATGTGATGTGTGTGAGGGAGTAGATTATTTCTTCGTTCGTTGTTATAACATCAGTCCTTGAGTGTCTGTCTTTGTTTGGGTAATTTTGATTGAACAGTTACAGAAGTGCCTGTTAGTGTATGTAGGAGCTGAATATTTATCTACAGGTAAAACTCCCCCATGCCCAAGCTCGTGGGAAGGCAACAAGGTACTTCTAATCCATCACATCCTATAAAAGTCCAGCCAAGTATGTCAGGAATCTTTTATTTTTATCTCTGCTACCCTGAGTTTTTCCTGAACAACATGTATCATTCTTAGGCATTCCATTACGGTTATTAAGTGAGTTTGGTACACTGCTCTGACTATGAAGTACAAGGCCACATTAATTACTAAATCAAGGTTAGGAAGAAACAAAATGATTTCCACAGATAAAATGAGCTTAGGCACCTGTTCTTTGAGAACGCAGGGGACAGGGCTATTTAAGTAATTATTATACCTTGCATTTTATGAACACCTGCATAGCTTCATCCTCTTCAAATACAGATGATAGAATGGACAGATCTGAAACAGTCAAGGTCAAAGACTCAAGGTCACCATTTGTCATCAGCTATAAAATCAAAAATACCACACAGGAGAACTATTTTTTCCTCTGAGCTTTTACTATAGGAAGGCTTCCTATCAAGATACTGGGTGATTTACATGGAAGAAAAAGATTATGTCTCAACTTGAGAAATTCCTTACTACCTGCTATTTTAATTGTTTAAAAATAGCGTTGTCTTTGCTGCTGGAGACATAGCCACTCTTGGCCCCTTGGAACTTAATTCTTATGTCCTTGTGGAACTTTATGGTGTCTACTTTTTAATTATCCTATTTGAAGCATAAAGACTCTAAATAAATGTCTTAGAATGGAATGTGGTATAGTTTTGCATCTTTTAAAAATTGTGTATGAACATTATTCATAGGGGTTTAGAACTGTGGTGCACATGAGTCTTCAGAACTCTGGGTGTTCTATTGTGGAAAGTAAAATGCCCCATCTAGCTACACATGAGTTAGCTGATTGGCTGAAATCATGCGATAGCTCTTCTGTGTGATGGCCCATAATTTTATAGTATTTCGTAACTGTTTGCCCCATGAATGGCTACTATATGCTGTGAGAATCATTATCCCCTCTCCTAGTTGAAGAATGGCTTCCCTTTGGCAGTCAGACCCTTATTCTTGCCCCTCTCTTCATTTCAGGCTCAGTTGGCAACTGGCTGCAGAGCTTCTAATACTATACCCTAGTTATTCTCCAACAAGGTCATGCATACTCCAACAAAGCCACACTTTTCAATAATGCCACTTCCTATGGGCTTATGGGGCAGGGCAGATTACATTCAAATTACCACAGCTATCCAACACTGATTCCATAGAAGAGAATCCACATTTTCCCATCAGAGATTGTACTACCAGAGATGTTATTACAAGTGAAAGTGAATTTGTGGTAGATTTGAGTGACACATTTAGCAGCATGGTAAACAGTGTGTAGGAGCTATTTATTGTCATTAGTAGGAGGTATATCTTAAGCAGAGCATGAAAAAAAATGTTTCCCAAATTTTCACATATGATGAGGAGAAAAAAATTACTTAAAGAAATCATCAATTATTACATTATTTTATATTGCATGAATATTTAGCATTGCTATATATAAAAGAATGGACTTGGAACCTAACTGTAGCATAAGGAGATGGTTCTAGTTGGAAGGGAAACTGTGTGTTAAAGTCCTTAAGGAGACAAGTGCTCCAAAGTGAAAATGGTTAACAGGAAGGAAAGAGGGGTGGGTGGAAGAAAGGAAGCAGGCGAGTCAGAGGCCAAGAGGGGGGGGTGCTGTGTCTCTAAATGGCATGGAGAAATAATGAACAGTAAGCAGAGGGGCAGCGGGCTTCTGTGGAGAGCTGTTTGGGGAGTCAGAGAAGAAAACGGTGTAGGAGAAAAGGAGACAAGAGTGGGGACCAGCCCAAGGGGAAGGGAAAGTGGGGACCAGCCCAAGACTGGAGAAGGTGGATGGATTTGTCCAGTGGACCAACCCAAAGTAATGGGACACTGGGGACCACCCCAAGGCTGGAGAAGGTGGATGGGTTTGCAAATGACATTTGTAGTAGAAATGGACAGGCTCTGTTGATCAGTGGAGTGGATAGGAGATAAGGGATATATAGAGTTATTCCCCGATATTACCAAATATTTACTTATAACTACTTTGCCTGTATCTACTAAGTGGGAAAATCCTGTTATTTAAGTTAGTGTGTTTGTACTTTCCAACAATGCAGAAAAACTTTGTATGCATGTGTATGTATGTCTATATGTTAATATGTATAGGTACACATTTACATATTATGCACACATGCACATGTGTACTTGTGTGTAGCTCCTGAGGAAGGTCATTCTATTTTGAGACAAGGTCTCTCATTGAGAGAAAGCCTGGTCCTCACCAACTCCTCATGATTAACGATGTTGAGAGAAGGCCTGGTCCTCACCAATTCCTCATGGTTAACGATGTTGCATTTTAAAGTATTTGCTTAGTCTTTATCCAGATTGTGAACATGTAGTTGAAATTTCCCTTTTTTCACTCAATAGTATATAATCAATGGTTTTGCATTATTCTACCCCTCTATGAGTTTATAATTTGTTGATCAAATTAGTATTTTTCCTTAAGGTCATATGTTAATTAAAATAATGGATTTTCATTATTAAAGATTTTATTAAAATTATTCTTTTTCTTTTTTTGGTTTTTCGAGACAGGGTTTCTCTCTGGTTTTGGAGCCTGTCCTGGAACTAGCTCTGTAGACCAGGCTGGCCTCGAACTCACAGAGATCCGCCTGCCTCTGCCTCCCAAGTGCTGGGATTAAAGGCGTGCGCCACCACCGCCCGGCTAAAATTATTCATTCTTAATATGCATCTAAGTTTTGAAAAGATGTTTAATTATTTCAAAATTAATTTAATTTTCTCAGTCTCAGTCTTATTAGAGTTTGAGGGTTTTTTTGTTTGTTTGTTTGTTTGTTTTGTTTTGTTTTGTTTTTCAAGACAGGATTTCTCTGTAGCTTTGGAGCCTGTCCTGGAACTAGCTCTTGTAGATCAGGCTGGTCTTGAACTCACTGAGATCACTTGCCTCTGCCTCCTGAGTGCTGAAATTAAAGGTGTACACTACTACCACCCAGCCCTTATTAGAGATTTAAAAGCTATTAAAACACTGATAGCAAAATATAAGTCTTTTTTTCTAAAAAAGTATTTCTTCATTCAACTTAAATGTGGGGATTTCTTAAATGCTGACAAAACTGAGCTGGTTGACTTCACTCTCAGTGAGCATTGTTTATTATAGAGCGAAACCTGATTTTATTCCAGTTGCCGTATTATAAAAATCATTAAATAAATGCTTGGTCATATATATTTATATCAGAGATGTCTGGAGTCTTCATGATTGGTTCCTCTGTGTGTGTGTCACCCTGGCTTTAGTATCTTCTTGTAAGGACACAGCCACATTGGGTTAGGGACCTAACAGCTCTGGCCCCATCCAACCTTCATTGCCATTGAGAAGTTCTGTCCCTAAAAATAATCATATTTTGCATTAGGGTTTCAAAATTTAACATTTTTAAGTGGGAGGAAATCAGTCGTTAAGAAACCCATTGATAAGAAGGTTAAGACAGTCCTGCAGGCTAGGCGGTGTTACCCTGCTCTCACATGAGGAATCTCTGACCACGACTCAAACGTGACAGATGTTGAATCCCCTCACTCGTATCCAAGCCTCTCTCGCTGCATACCCCAATCTTTCTCACCCGCATGCTTTTATTATAAGTTCATGAATGAAGGCAAATCAGCTAATCTGTAAATTGAAATGGAAAATCGGAGCAAATTTCTGTTACTGATAAACCTGTATCCCACTGGGAAGGGTAACGATCCTGTGTAGATCGTTAGCCTCTCTTTTGAAACATTGAAAACACGTATTATGCTATAGTCAGGCCCACCACATGAAGACATGTAACGTGAGTTTCTGCTGCACTTTATAGTGTCACAGAGTCGTGAAGTGAGGAGCAGAGGGCACAGGTCTTAGCTAGCAGACAAATTTGCATAGACTATAATTCAGTCTGTATTTTGTATTAAATATTACAAATTAGCAACAGTTTGATAAGATATTCTATTTTAATTTTTCTCAATTGTTAGTGCAAAAGGCTTCATAATTTAAATTCTCACTTATTTTGAATATTTTAAGTAAGGAAACATATGTTTGTTAGACAGCCACTGGGGACTGTGTGAGCAGTGGGCACTCTCCTCCACAGCACAGTGGCCTGCATCACTTGGAGTCAACTAAAGATCATCAGTGTGTGAGAGCCCAGGCTCACAGACGCCCTCACAGTTCAGCCACTGCTCCCCATGTGTTTAACTGCATGAGCTATAATACCATGCTACGTTAATATTATTGCTGAGTACTGCCTGTCCTCCAGAATTTTGGTAGTGCATCATAATCATTTTACAAAAAGCAGCTGAGTTGGAAATTTTAATGATTTACTATTAAGCAGGTTGTCTGTTTTAATATCTGCTGGAAGGAATCCTTAAGCACAATTCTCGATCATAGACATCAAACTTTAAAGTGCAAGTTTAGCAATATTGCATCTTAAGAAAGTAAATATACCATATACTTGAAGAAAATAAATTGAAACTTCCATTCATATAAAAATAAAACAAAAGATCTGAAGGTTTTGATCGGTATAAAATTAACAGTTTTTGTTAACCATAGGAAAAGTCCCCTTTACTGAGTAACTCTGCAATAGAATAAAATAAGTTTTGGTTTCTTTTACTGACAAATAAATTCAGGTTTCACATGCCTTTAGCTTTGACCCCTACACGGTCCCTGATTGTCCTCTATCCTGATCCAAAGTGTCATTCCGTGTGAGCTACTCATTTCAGATGACCATAAATGCCACTACTTCCTCATCTTTATAGAAAATCCTGAGCTCTTTCCCCAAAAAACACAAAACAGGAACAAGAAAAATGTATATTGTTATCTAGTTTGAAATTAAAATTTCCAACCAAATTCAAAGAAGTTTTTAAGAAAATGAGAATTCCTATTTTTGCCTATTATACTTCAGTGCAAAAGTACTTCATTATGAAAGAACAGGTTGATAGAGTATAATATTCCTCCTTTGTAATGAAATAATTCCTCTTGTGTAAGTGACTTAGTTCAGGTTTGTTTTGAACACTAAGGTTTTAGAAGGTCAAGATAGCAGTGGCTGTGGTCACGTTTAACAGCAGCTACGGCGTGGGCTGCTCACAGCTGTGACTTTGCTAATGGTACTAAGATGAAAGTTCAGGAACACGTTCCTTTCAGGGTTGACTGAGGCTTTTTCTTGGCTAAAGTGCAAACTTGTTTAAACAAACAAAAATAAACTATATATATTATTCTCTCTTTTTTAACATGAAAATTACTACATGTTATTTTCCTCTTGGCTTTTTTATCTCTTTTTTCCCCCTGGGCTATGGCTAAAATTTTCCATCTCCCCCAGCATCTACTTGCCGGCTGTGAACTGGAGAAAGAATTTCTTGGCATCCATTCCCACCTGTGTTGTAATATGGTACTGAGGGCACACTGAAGCCTTGGGGTCAAAGGGCATAAGTTCTAATACTTTGCTCTCCTTTGGTTTCATAAGATTTAAGAAGAGGTTTTCTTAGAGAAATGAGAGCTAATTCTCTTTACTGTCTTAAACCTCCATAGAGCGCGTGTTCTAAAAGCAACAGAGAATAGCATTTGGCTAGCTGGGAAGCCCTTACTATGAATGGCAGAAGGGTCACAGCTGTGGTGTTTTTTTGTTTTGGTTTTTACTTTTCTTATTTGTGTGTGGGGGTAGGTGGGGTGACTAGGGCTACGTGCACACATGTCTTCATGTGTCATAGTCAGAGGACAGCTTGTAGAAATCACTTGTCTCCATTATTTGAATCTTGGGCACGGGACTCAATTTATCAAGCTTGCGGCAAACGCCTTTACCTGCTGAACCATCCTACCAGCCCAGAATAACCTTCAGAAAATGTCGGCCTGCCTGCCCCTGGACAGGGTTCAGGCAGGTTAATGAAGCAATGCCTTTTCTTCCAGGCACTTTTAAAAGGGACATATATACTTAGGTGGGCAGGTAGCAACTGCAAAATGAGGTTCTATGAAGTGTCACAGCTCCATTTGATGGCTGCATGTTTTTATGTGTGCACATGCTATGCTCATGTATGTGTGAACAGGCTTGCATGTGTATGAACATGCATTTCAAGGTCAGACAATAAGCTTGTGTCATTCTTAAGGTGCTGTGTGAATTTGGGGGACAGGGTTTCTCATCAGCCTGGAGCTCACCAAATGGGCTACACTCCCTAGCCAGAGAGCTCCAGGCATCACCCGGGCTCCATTTCCCTAAGGCTGGGATTGCAAGCAGAGGCCACCTATGCCTGTTGTACATGAGTTCTGGGGCTTGAACTCAGATCTTTGTTCTTTTCTGCAAACACTTTATTGACCAAGCCCTTTCTCAGTGGCTGAATTTTTATTGACCAACCGGCTGGTTCTTTTTTATTTTCTCTGTTGAAAGAAGAAAGAAGTCTTCTCTCAACTGCTTTCATATAAAATTTAGAAAAAGTATATTTTCAGTTAAAGGACAGGTAAATTCATCATTCCTGGGACAGTGGGATCTGCCTGTTTTGTTGTTATTTTTAGTTGATGAGCAAGACAAACTTGTTAAACTCAAAGGAACATAGAGCTAGTACTTGTGTGAAATTTTCTACCTGAGACCTGGGACAAGGTTTTGTGCTTAGTATTTTTGCTGGAATTACCACGCCAAAGAGCTTCACTGGTAATAATTTCTAGCCCACGGCTTGAACCTCCTTGTGTGAAGACTATGAGCCTATGTGGGTCAAAGTACAAAGAACCATTTTCACAAATCTTATCTGAACTCTAAGCTCTTAGACTGGAGTTCCTATGTATAGAATTAAGCACACAATGGATACAGTAATGTTTTCTTTACATTGAGCATCTGTGTGTAAAAGTGTCTCACATGTGGGGTGTGGAGTCCAACCAGGGTTGTAACATTTAGAACGATGCTCTCAGGGCCATCTTTGCCATGCTCTTAGCAAGTTCTCACACAGTGCAGTCATAACAGTGAGCCCTGAGGACGACCAAGACCTCTTTAACTCCGTGGCTGGCCAAGTAGCCACTCTTTACAAGCTCCGTGGGTGCAGTATTGGCAACGTGCATGGGAAAGACAGCCTCACCCTACCAATGAGGTAAGCACACACATTCCCGCCCTGTGGCTTTTCATCCTCAATACTCACCAGAGGATATGAAAAGTTTAGTTAATTAAAATATATCCCCTCATAAGCTAACAGAGGGGAAAATTAAAATTCTCTCAAGGGCTTTCACTGTTCAAGCAATCAAAGGACATTTTCACGGGGGCTATTTTGATTTACAAGAAGAAGCAAAGAAGCAGAGGGGAACAAGGGCAGTGACACATTGGTAGGACAGCCACCAGCCAAGGCTCTCAAAACAACAAGGAAAGGGGGAAGGGGAAAAGGGAGAGAGGAGGGAAGAAAGAGAAGAAGAAAGAATGCTGGGAAAGAAAAGGAAACAGAGTTGGAGGAAGCTATGTAAAAGAAAAATAGGAATTTTCTCCAATTACATGATTGAGTTTTTAAAGGCCATCATCACCTGGTGTATGTAGATGAGTTAAAGATTGTTGTCAGTTAAGTAAACTTCAGTGTTTGGAGTGTGTTGGGATTTGAAGACTCGGTACTGAATACATGATCTTGTCAATATTTAACTTTAGCTAAAATGATTAGAAAGTATGAAAGAGTTCTCCTAGTTCTGTTAAGTGTGAAGACAAGAGCTTTTATCACCTCGCTTCCTCAGTGTGGGGCCATGGTTAGAAAAGTTGTGCAATTGGAGGCTAATTTCATATTTTGACAATATACTACTGATAACACAAATATTACATTTTAATTCCCCAAGTCAGTAATTATACAGAAATAAAAAATGCTAAAAAAAAGCCAAACTCCCTAAAGGTATCTCTAATAATAATCTGTGGAGACTGCATTTATGTTGTAGGGAGAATATTCATCTCCCGTTCTTGGCTATAAAGTAGAAAGTGCTGGTTCATAACTAGGGCTGAGTTAGGCCAGGGAGCAGCTGTCAGTGCCTGGAGAGGAGTCTGGAATGCGCTGGAGAGTGAGGAACAGGGAGAAGTAGGAAGAAGCTGAGGATGCTGCTTCCAGACCATGGTGTGCAAGAAACTCTGTGCAAGGACGCTAAAACTGTCGGTTCCAAACGCCGAGCAAGCGAGCGTGTGAATAAGATGCTCTGAACTGACTAGAGGGACAGGACTGAGAAAAGTGCAGCAAGGCATTGCTGGCGCTGCACTCTAGGGGAGAGAAGTCAAGAATTTTAGCACTTTGATGTGCTAGTAAGAGAAGGCCACTGTCACTTTCATTAAAGCTTCAGAAGTAGCCAGACTCAAACATTATGATGTATGTGGCCTTTAATTGTCTTTTCAGACCGAGATAGCTGAAGTCACTTGATTATAAACACAACAAGGTGATTGACATGTGTTTCGGTCCTAGACAAGCTGTCAGCAACACACCTGGACTTTGCTATAGATAAGTTTGTGATAAATTGATACAAGTGCTTTCTGCAGTCGAATGCAGTGCGTGTATTCTGTTAGAAACACACAGTCCACAGGTTTCCTTGTTAGCAGTTGGCATGGAGAGAAAGCTGCTCAGTTGGGTAATTGGGGCATGATCTTGTATAAAGAACCATGGAAGCCACAGAGTAACCCACTTTCCAATATTCTTCTTGACTCTCTCACCCTGGGTGATGAGAAGCAAGTTGCTCAAAGAGGCAAATCTATTACAGTCCGTTTACCATTAAGTGTCTGTAAAGTCTCCCAGTCTATTGTTATTCTTGTCTTGAAATAGTCAAAAACAAGGTGCCCGACAGTTTGCTTTGATTTACCAAGCATGTGAGGCTCAGCTGTACAATTTCTTCTGTATTTTTCCTCTGGTACCTAACAATCAATTTGCTGAATGCTTTATTAGAAAAATACATCTTTTATATAAGTGTCATGAATCAAAGCCACACAGGAATTTTTAAAAACCTATTATCCAAACAAAAAAGATTTTATTTTTATCTTAATCTTCTACAAATGTTATATTTTGTGCATGTAAGAGTGCATGTGTGTATGTGTATGTATGTGTGTGTATGCATGTGTATGTGTATATTTGTGTGAATGTGTATATGTAAGTGTGTGGATGTGTCTATGTGTGTTATGAGTGTATATGTGTGTACATGTGTGTGTGTGTATGTGTGTGAGTCTGCTCTATCATGTGTGTCTTGGTAATCAAGCTTAGGACACCAGGCTTGGTGTTTTTACTACTCAGCCATCTTGCTGGCCCAAAGAAGTACTTACTAAATATTCATTGAGTTCTGTAATGCTCTTGAAGATTTTCATTGTTTCTATATGAAGATACACAGAATAAAAATACTCAGACTTAAATAAAGCATCTGCTAGCACAAAATAATTGTCATTATAAGGGTAATAGATGAGCACAGTATTTTTCTTACATGTGGAAAAAATGTACACCTCAAGGCTATCTGGCAGGCATTGCCTCTTGGGGTTTCCTTCAGCTTTGTGATAGTCATTTATTACTAACCTGTGAGCACAGCAGAAACAAATCAGAGGGAAGTGGACTTCTTAGTAAATTCTGTTTGGTGCATCTCCTCGGTGACTTCATAGTATTCCTCTTACATTATATTTATAGACTTTTACTGTGTTTATTGGTAATTTTTTCTGGCATCAGATTAAAGATAATTAAAATCAAACAGCTAATAGTCGACAGTTTTGTAGAGAGAAGTTTCTGTCCTGCCTGGTCCATAGTTGCCATGTAAGAGAATGGTTGACATGTTTCTATCCTGCCTAGTCCATTGTTGCCATGTAAGAGAATGGTTGACATGTTTCAATCCTGCCTAGTCCATCGTTGCCATGTTTGAAAATGGTTGCCATGTTTCTGTCCTGCCTGGTCCATCGTTGCCA
>JABTXL010012493.1:11208918-11228410 GCA_025134845.1 Neodon shergylaensis
CCATGTAAGAGAATGGTTGCCATGTTTCCTGCCTGTTCCATTGTTGCCATGTAAGAGAATGGTTGCCATGTTTCTGTCATGCCTGGTTCATTGTTGCCATGTAAGAGGATGGTTGCCATGTTTCCTGCCTGTTCCATTGTTGCCATGTAAGAGGATGGTTGACATGTTTCTGTCCTGCAAGGTCTCACAGGACAAATGATCAGTCAGGACTTGACTATAATTCTAAATTTTTTTGGTCCCCATAACATTATCAGTGCTCCAAATCAGCAGTAAGAAGCCTAGAAAACTGCATATACATTTCCAAAAATGGATTATGGATTTTTCCCTTTTTATAGTGTATTGGTTACAAGTTGTTATAAATAATGGTCAGGAACAAAAGCTAAAAAAGAAGAATAGATTCAGGGTCTTGTTTTGAAAAGAAAAAAAAATACTGGCAAACCGAATTCAAGAACACATTAGAAATATTATCCATTATGATCAAGTAGGCTTCATCCCAGAGATGCAGGGCTGGTTCAACATACGCAAATCTATCAATGTAATCCACCATATAAATAAACTGAAAGAAAAAAACCATATGATCATTTCAGTAGATGCTGAAAAAGCATTCGACAAAATTCAACACCCCTTTATGATAAAGGTATTGGAGAGGCTAGGGATACAAGGGTCATACCTAAATATAATAAAAGCTATTTACAGCAAGCCGACAGCTAACATTAAATTAAACGGAGAAAAACTCAAAGCCATCCCACTAAAATCAGGAACACGACAAGGATGTCCACTCTCTCCATACCTCTTCAATATAGTGCTTGAAGTTCTAGCAATAGCAATAAGACAACATAAGGGGATCAAGGGGATCCGTATTGGAAAGGAAGAAGTTAAGCTGTCGTTATTTGCAGATGATATGATAGTATACATAAGTGACCCCAAAAACTCTAGCAAAGAACTCCTACAGCTGATAAACACCTTTAGTAATGTGGCAGGATACAAGATCAACTCCAAAAAATCAGTTGCCTTCATATACACTAAGGATAAAGAAACCGAGAGGGAAATCAGAGAAGCATCACCTTTCACGATAGCCACAAAGAGCATAAAATATCTTGGGGTAAACCTGACCAAGGAAGTGAAAGATATATTTAACAAGAACTTTAAGTCTTTGTAGAAAGAAATAGAAGAGGACACCAGAAAATGGAAGGACCTCCCTTGCTCTTGGATTGGGAGGATCAACATAGTAAAAATGGCAATTCTACCAAAAGCAATCTATAGATTCAATGCAATCCCCATCAAAATCCCATCAAAATTCTTCACAGATCTGGAGAAGACAATAATCAACTTTATATGGAAAAACAAAAAACCCAGGATAGCCAGAACAATCTTATACAATAAAGGAACGTCTGGAGGCATTACCATCCCTGACTTCAAACTGTATTACAGAGCTACAGTATTGAAAACAGCTTGGTATTGGCATAAAAACAGAGAAGTCGACCAGTGGAATCGAATAGAAGACCCTGACGTTAACCCACAAACCTATGAGCACCTAATTTTCGATAAAGGAGCTAAAAGTATACAATGGAAAAAAGAGAGCATCTTCAACAAATTGTGCTGGCAAAACTGGATGTCAATCTGTAGAAGAATGAAAATAGATCCATATCTATCACCATGCACAAAACTCAAGTCCAAGTGGATTAAAGACCTCAATATCAGCCCGAACACACTGAACCTGATAGAAGAGAAAGTGGGTAGTACTCTACAGCATGTGGGCACAGGAGACCACTTCCTACGTATAACCCCAGCAGCACAGACAGTAAGTGCCTCATTGAATAAATGGGACCTCCTGAGACTGAGAAGCTTCTGTAAAGCAAAGGACACTGTCGCTAAGACAGAAAGGCAACCCACTGACTGGGAGAAAATCATCACCAACCCCACAACGGACAAAGGTCTGATCTCCAAAATATATAAAGAACTCAAGAAAATAGACCGTAAAAGGCTAATCAACCCAATCAGAAAATGGGGCACTGAGCTGAACAGAGATCTCTCAACAGAAGAAGTTCAAATGGCCAAAAGACACCTAAGGTCATGCTCAACTTCCTTGGCGATCAGGGAAATGCAAATCAAGACAACTTTAAGATATCATCTTACACCTGTCAGAATGGCTAAAATCAAAAACACCAATGATAGCCTTTGCTGGAGAGGTTGTGGAGAAAGGGGTACACTCATCCATTGCTGGTAGGAATGCAAACTTGTGCAACCACTCTGGAAAGCAGTGTGGAGGTTTCTCAGGAAATTCGGGATCAAAAAAAAAAAAAAAAAAAAGAAAAGAAAAAAAAGGGGAACTGCTGTGGGATAATGCTTTTGTACACTGTAAAGATTTGTCACTCATATGGGTTTAATAAAATGCTTATTGACCTGTAGCCATGCAGGAAGTATAGGCAGGGCAACATGAGGCAAGGAGAATTCTGGGAAGAGGAAAGGCAGAAACACAGTCACAAGCCAGACTCAGAGGAAGCAAGGTGAGAATGCCACACTGATAAAAGGTACCAAGCCACGTGGCTAAACATGGGCAAGAATTATGAGTAAATTTAAGTTGTAAGAGCTGGTTAATAACAAGCATGAATTAATAGGGCAAACAGTTTATAACTGATATAAGCCTCTGTTTGTTTCTTTGGGACAGAACAACTGTGGGATCTGGCAGGACAGAAACTTCTGTGTATACAATTTTATTCCATCTGATTCAACAACCAGATCTTAAAACTCCTGTGAGCATGCTCAGAGATAGATACCAGGGCTTCTTGAAAATTAAGTTCCACTTTACCCAAAAGGGGATAGTGGAGGACGTTAAAGAGCTGAGGAAGCTGACAGGCAATTGTGATGCATTTTCAAAGAGCTAAAAATAAATGCAGTCTAGTACAGGAGATTAAAGTTCTCACAGGAGGTACCAGAGGTATCATCGTTGAAGAAATAACCTCTAATCTGAGATTAAGTATGATAGGGGGAGAGAGTCCCTGCAAAGACTGTGGCATGCTCTGTATCTCACTATATCTGAGTCTGGGAGAGAAGGCAGAGAGATAATGCTGTAGGCATAGAACCAGGTCCTCCATGACTGGCCTTGGGATTCAGTCCACCCACTGACTCTTGGGATTCAGAGGGCCACGGAGGATCATGGAGGGGTTTAAAGTATAAACTAAAATAGTGGTTTGCTCTTTGGGGGGATTACTAAGGCTCTAGTTTCGTAGAAAAGAAGAGAGAGAGAATATCAAAGCAAAGCAAAGGTAACTTTTCACTCAGTAAACAGGACTCAAAGCCAGTCAACTTGTCAAGACTGAGCTTTGGAATTTCTAAAATTCTGTTCTATTTTTCTTTCATTTTTATTGTTAAATGGCAAGGATCACTTCAGGATGTTGAGGTCCACACTGTTTGGCTCGGTGACCATGAACCTTTTCATGGTTAGGTGGATAGAATTCAGGAATGAACCTTCAAAATCCACACTATAATGGTACCAGAAAATTCAGTCTTTCCCTTGGGTACAAAATGTCTGAGGCAGAGCCTAACTTTATTTAATTGAGGAATTCCAACACTACCTTGTCTTCATTCTCTCTCATAGAGTCTAGGACCATACTTCCCACATGTTTGTGACAACATATGTACTTAGAAATTCACAGCACACATTGTTTTTGAAGAGTGGGCTGTGGCAGTGGGTAAATAGATCTGTTCACCACTGTGCGAGCAGGTGGTCACAGGCTGAGAAGGTTCAACAGCAAGAGTGCTCTGAGAAAGACGATACATTTATTAATAGTTATATGTATGTAGAATACCTAGATACAAAAGGTAGACACCTTGCCTTGATCCATAACTTCAGATATCTGTAAGACCTGGTTATACATGAAACATTCTATTATGTGGCCTGAACTGTCCTCAAAAGATACTTATAGACTTCCCTACATAGAGCTGTCACAGAATAGAACAGGTAGCTTTCATAGAAACTCAGTATGACCAGACGACACATTGGTGAGCTAGATTCTCCACTTGTGGAAGGGACTTGGTCAACGACTCCTTTTCATGGCTTCTGTACAAGTCTTCAGAGCACTGACCTATAAAAGAACGCTGAGGAATGCGAGGAGGAAGGGGAAAAGTCATAGAAACAAATATGTCTCGGGACTGGAATGGTGGGGGCTGCATCTTGAAATCTGACCCAAGAGCTGGTTTTCCTACCAACAGCTGGTTTTCCCGTGCACAGTATTTTGCACACTGCCATCCTCCTATCAAATCGTTAGGTGAGTGTGTGCATTTGTGAGGAAGCTGAGCATGTACCCGGATGTCTGGCAGTGCTAGGAAGGACAGGGAACAATACTGGAAGGGGAGAATGTTCCTCAGGTTGCTCACGCTGTCTCCTTCCAACCTTCATGGGAGGACAGAGCAATTCCATTTGCCATTCACTTGGCATCATTTGTTAGAACTGCAACTGCATCATTTGCTTCTGGGCTTTGGAATGGTGAGAGCACTATGTCAGCCAAATTAAATAAAACCACTCCCGAATTACCAATACTGCAGAGGAGGAAAGCTTGGGGCCGTGTTCAATTAAAACCTTCTCAGTCTCCTACATAATTCATATTCTGAACCTCACTGGTTATGAAAACAAGGTCAGGAAATAATTTTCTTCTCTCTTTTCCCTACCCCCCCACCCCTGGAAAATGGTATCACCAAAAAAGACAGGAAGGGGGGGTGCAATTTCAGGTTACCCTTCTCTGGGAAATAATTCCTGTCCTTCTCAAGCTCACTGGCCTGGCCTCGGGACCTTACTTGCCCTAAGATGCTCCTCTTGCACTCTTTTTTTTTTCCTTGCAGGAGTTCCTCTACATTGTCTGTTAAGGAGCATGTCCGTAGTGTTTATCTGAGATGAAAGTAGCATTTGATCAAAACACGCATCACAGATGTTCAAGAAAGTGCAATGAGAATGTCAGTGGAATCTCCTAGGTTAGAGCCCAGTGTGACAGGGTAATGCAAAATCTAGAGCAACAAGAAGAGTTAATTATTTTGGTGAGTAGTGGTGGTACATGTCTTTGATCACAGCACACTGGAGGCAGACACAGGTGGATCTCTTAGCTTGTGGTCAGCCTGGTCTACATAGTGAGTTCCAGGACAGCCAAGACTATATAGAGAAACACCATCTAAGAAAAAAAAAGAACTAATTTTTCTATCATATAGAACCTTTAATTACTGGGCTTCTGCCTCAGGCATTGCACAGATATGACCTCCAAATAGCTATGCTTATGTTGAGTTTTTCACTTAGAAAAAAGCTGACATATTTTTGATTTGCACTTGCTAAGCCTTCCTGAGTTTCTCAAAAGAACCGGATGGTTTGTGTTTCTTCAGTATTTTGACCACGTGTCTAACATAACAATGATTATAATGCTATAATTCTATTTCATATTTTCATATTTCTCTACAAAGCTTCCTCTCTTCCAGGAAGTCAAAATTTAGTATGAATGTCCCTATTCCAGTATCATGGCTCAAAGGGGATGGTGACATGGGAGAATATTGGGAAAGACGGAGTGAGGGGACAGAGCACTGGAAGCCGTGAGTGAGGAAGTCACCAGCAGGTGTCTGCCTCCTGTGCTGGAACTGAGATGGTAGAGCGTCTGTTTCTATTGAGGATGGCTGGGGTTACTCATTCCTCAAGAGGGTCCGCAAACTCACATGCCTACTGCTTTTGTGTGCTTGAGATCAGTGTTTTCTACCGAGCTTTAATTGCACTGGATTCTGGGCTTAGGAATTACAGTTGAAAGTTGAACTGACTTATTAAAATAGATACCTATCATGCCTCTTCTTGAAGGAAGTATGTCCCAGAACAGGCCACCATCAAACATAGAAGAATCTCCTAGAACAGGCACTGGAGGAACCAAAAGGGCTCATGGTCAGATGTAAGTAGGTGCTTTCCCATCTGGGCTGATAAGCTTTGCTGTGTTCCATCTCCTGGGACCTCTGTCCTTTGAATGAAACACTCAGCTATGAAAGGGAACATGAGTTTAACATGGAAATATAGGAATTTTCTGTTCTGAAGAAAAATATCAGATCAAAAATCTTTCTGCAAAAAGCACTCATTTTACTGTGACTTTGATAAGTTTTATTTGTGTAGATGAGTCAAACTATGTGAGCTATTTTTTATGAAGAATAATTAGCTTTATACATTGAGAGAAAGTTTAAGTGAAGTTAGAATAAACTAGAAAAAGATGCTTAATTAAGCTATATTGTGGCCAGGTAAGGCATATTTAGTTCCTGGCTACAATTTTTCTTGTTTGTGAAAATTTTTCTAGCCAATTTTGATCCAGACTCTCATTGGGAGTGTGCAACAGTCTCTCAGCTCTGTGGTACTTCTGACCTTTGTTCTAGTCAAAGCATTGTATAGACACAGGGGTCTCAATGGCGACATTGGTTTGAATGACTCTATTTGAGGCTCCTGCTAACTCCACAGCCATTCCACCATTAACTGGAGTGGTAGAGGCTGGTCTCAGCTGAGTTGTTTAGAGAAGTTGAAGCACTCTCTTTTTTGTTACGTTATATTTTTTTAAATCTATTTATTTATTATGTATATAATATTCTGTCTGTGTGTATGTCTGCAGGCCAGAAGAGGGTATCAGACCTCATCACAGATGGTTGTGAGCCACCAAGTGGTTGCTAGGAATTGAACTCAGGACGTTTGGAAGAGCAGGCAATGCTCTTAACCACTGAGCCATCTCTCCAGCCCTACCAGTTGTATTTTTGCTGTGTATTACAAGGTGTGCCTCAGTTACCCATAGAGTAGGAGAGCGAGTTCTAATGCCAACCAAAGAGACAGGCAGCTTCTGGGTTTAAGTTGGGCTTTGTGTTCCAGGAAGAGGCTGACTGTGGGGGTTTCTCCATCACTGGGCATCATGTAATGCTGCATGTCAATCAAGTTGAGGACTGGGAGACAAGCTTTGCTTTAAAACACTTAGAGATGGAAAAGGCTGATTTCCACATTCTCAAAGAATGGCTGCCCTTCTTGGACTTGAACATCTCCACCACTAAACACTTCTCCTTCTTCTGGTGTCTTACTTGATGTCCTGTGTGCGTCTGGCACAGAAGCACACTAATTTTAATAGCACTCTCAGTTTCTGTCTTCGTTTCTCAGAGGTTCTGGAGGCTGAGACATTGACTCAGTTCTTTTGTTTTTTGTTCTGTATTTGGGACGTGTGAATTTCACTTTTACAAGGCCAGCAGTCAGTTGACACCTTGAACAGATAGTGCTGGCAGGAAGGCTGACTCCCAGTAGAGGAGAGAGAGCTGCTGCTGGCAGCAGTGTGCTGATTTTCTCCCTTCCCTTTTGGTAAAGCCTTGCCTCCCATGGTGACCTTGACTCCCTATTGCAGCTCCGCACTTGTATTGTTCCCCTGAGCAGTTTTCACAGCCATTCCCAGTGATACCCAAACCCTCAAGCTATCCTGGTGATGGAGTTGCTTTAAAGGATGAATGTGCATTATTGTACAGTTCTTCAAACAGGATGCTCCTATTCATTTTCTGGAGATAAATTTTACTTACACTTTCTGGGTTTATTTCCATCACTCGTGGTATGGGAAATACATTTTTCTGTGTGCTTTCTTTTTTTCTTTCTTTCTTTTTTTTTTTTGGTCTGTTCTTCAGCTAGTTTTCTTTCTGGCCTTTCTCCTATTGCCTTTGTCCAATGAACAGAACCTTTCAAGATGTGAGTGGAAGAGAAAGGCAGAGAAGGAAGACAAAGATCCACAGTAAAGAGTGGGGGGAGCTGGGCACCACCCTAGGGCAGCTCTCCCATGGCAGTCACATCCGCGCACTGAAGGGTTGACTCCTGTAGTCTTGTCGAGAGCTCATCACTATTCTCTCTGATGCGCCTAACCTCTTAAAGACACATTCCTCCTCCACAGAGGAGATGCTGTCCTTTTAGAATACACTACCCTGCCTCCCCAGTTAGGTGAAGTGTCTTTTCTGACTCTTGTGGATACTGACACAAAGGTTCACAGATGTCACTCGGTCACTCAGATTTCATGGAGATAGCACAAGGAGTCTGCACTGATGGTAAAACTGAGGTAATTTGCTGTTACTCGGAATGTTCAAAAGCTCATGACATCCTACTTCCAGCCCTGGAGTTACTGAGTTGACAGCAACTGCAACTAAGCCCAACTGATTGATGGGGTACCAGTTGTCAGGTGTCAGAATTACTCAGAACTGCTGGGGGGGGCTGACTCAGTACATCTGGATGGGGCTCAATCATTTGTGTTTTCTGGATGCCGCTTTGCTAAGGACCAGTGATCCTATCTGAAGACCCATTGTCGCAGCAGAGTTTATTTTACTTTTCTTATTTATTTCTCTTTCTGTCTACTAATTAAAAACAGCTAAACCGTGTAACTCAACCAGCCCTGCTGCTCTGTCCCAGGCCGTGCATCTTCCACTCTCAAAACATGCATGTCTTTTTGAGGTGATGATATGCATTGTGCCATTTTATCAGCTCTCCCCACAAAATATGCATCTCTTTGAATATGGTATCAACAGGAATTTTAGCATTTTAAACTTATTATTATTATCATGTACATATATGCATGATGCTGGCATGGTGCTGCGGCATGACGCAGGTTTGGCCATGTGGCATGATGCTGGCATGGCGCTGCGGCATGATGCCGGTGTGGCTGTGTGGCATGATGTGGGCGTGGCAGGGTAGCATGATGCCAGCGTGGCTCTGCAGCATGTCAGGGTGAGCATGTGGAGGTCAGAGACTAACTGTGGACTCAGTTGAAGCTCCATCATCATGTTGACATGGCAGACTCCTTTATTCAATGAGCCACCACTCCAGACCATGCAGCAAGGATCTTAAGTCACTCTTGTTTTGCTGTAGATGCATGCATATGCATTGCTGTGGTTTGAATATGATTTGAAATTCATGCCAGCTTTTGTTTCCAGTGGAACAGTGTTGAAAGCTGTTGACACTTTTAAGATACTATTAAATCACAGTCCTAAAAATCAAAGGGATTATTACCTAAATCTTGAGGTGGGTTAGCACTCTCAGAGCTGGATTAGTTCCTGGGCTTGCTCTAACATAGGCTGACATAGTCCTTCACCCTCCCTCCTATGCTGTCTGTCCATATAAGCTCATTTACTGGAGTTCCTATCCAATATTGAATAGATGCTAGCACTGTGGTCTTGGATCTCTGGAACTGTGAACTAAATGGAACCTCTTTTCTTATAAGTTATTTAGTCCATTATAGCAGCAAAAAAACAGCCCAAGACGTATATCATCATCCCAGAACTGATTCCTCTACAATTGCTACCTCGGTAGTAACTCTATTGATACAGAAGCCCACACATTGCTAAGACCATGGGTGACTCATAATTACAGAGCTCACAATTGGAGAAACAAGCACACTTAGGACCAACCTTAGTCTTTCAAACTCCAGTGAAGTAGTGGCATTTCATTATTGTATCAAAACAGGTCAGTCTACATAACATTACCACAGCATATGGTGTACACCCGAGATTAGCATTAAGCTTGAACTTAATTATTTACATTCCATGACTCCTAGAATCACCTTGAATTTAGTTGTAGGCTCCAAGGTTGGCGTTTTTGCTATTCCTTATCCTAGAGTTCCTTGTTGACTTGAGAACAAAAGTAGCCACAAAGAACTGTATATTTAGACATCTATTCACAGGTCTCAAGTTAGCGGGGCTGTAACAGTTTGCAAACAGAATGAAATCTTCATGGAGTATTTTCCTGAGAAAAAATTGGAGAAAAGCAACTGATATAGTTGATAACAAGAAAGAAATAGTAGCCTGGGATAGAAAAAAAAAAAGGAAGTTTCTTTGCAATGGAAACCAAAGGGCTGAGTGTACCAGAAAGATTGAGTAGATGCATGAGAGCCCGCTGGACAGAGTAAGATCACGTGTCCATCCCTGGGAGACACTTAGCTGATGCCCCAGTGAAGATAACCAGCATTTGCCTAATGGAAGCCAGGCAGGAGTCCAAACAAGAAGTGAGAGGCAGTCCCCTGCCCATGCTAGAACTCTCTGCATGTTTTCTTTAAGACAGTACATTGCACACTTAGGGGAAGTGGCATTATCAGGTAAAATTACTAGAAAGTGGGTGGTAAATTACTGCATGTGGAATTCCCCAGGTCCTAGCAAGTTCTCTGCAAAGATGGATTGTGGGTAACCATGTCTATGCCCTTATCGTTAAAAAAAAAAAGATTTCCAGTAAAAAAGTTTTTTTTTCCCCAGAGACAAAGTTTCTCTGTGAAACAGTCCTGCTGTCCTAAAACTCACTAGGTAGACCAAGATGGCCTCAAACTCACTGAGATTCACCTGCCTCTGACTCCCAAGTGCTAGGATTAAAGGCTTGAGCCACCACCACCCAAAAAAAGGATGTTGGATCTACTGTAGCTGAAGTTATAGACAGTTGTAAGTTATCATGTAGGTGCTAGAGTTGAACCTGGGTCGTCTGCAGGGACAACGAGTGCTTTGACCACCAAGCTATCTCTCCAGTCCAGGCCATAACCCCAGAGAACCTAAATAACAAAGAGGACCCTAAGAGAGACATACTCAGATCCACCTAGAAATGGAAAAAAAAAAAAGACAAGACCTTCTGAGTAAATTGGGAGCGTGGAGGACAGGGGTGAGGGTGGGGGGGGGAGAGGGAAGGGTAGAAGGGGAGTGAAGAAAAATGTGTAGTGCATTCCTATCCAAACAATTGAAGCTGAGAAGGATTTAATAAACAAACAAACAAACAAACAAAGATTTCTAGGACCCTTTAAAGTTCCTGAGACAACCCCACCAGTGGAAAATTCCAGCTTCTGAAGAAATGACGACTCGATCCTGTGGGCTCAAGGAAGCAGCAGGAGGATTGGATGGTGACTAAAGTATGGACTTGGTTTCCCTGGCCATTTTGCTGATCTCTAGTCAGATCATAGTTCACCTCATTCGACAGAGCAGAGCTCTTTCCACTTTCAAACACGCTTGGATACTGACACACTCTTATCTACTGGAAGTCATCAAGCAGGATGTTCAGAGCCAATGCTCTCCATGTTGCTTGCTTTGAAATGCTTATCTGATCCCTACCCTGAACTTCCGTAACCACTGCAGCATTCTGCAGACACTCTCTATTTTGTGACACCGTTTTCTCTATATGGGTAGAAAATACCTGCAAGACACTAAAATTAAAATGGAGAAGTAATGAAAAGAGTTTTCCTGGACTATAAATAATTGATGATGATTATAAAATTGATGGTAAGGTTTCATTGCATAATTTGATTGATATGGCAGTTATCGTTGCAGCCTTGAGCAGAATGCTCATGTGAACAAGATAATTTATCTCACTGAGTCTGTTTCTGCATAAATATTTTAAAATGAGAAGCATAATAAATCTGTCCATAGCGCACACACTGGGCTGCCAAACCTGCCACCTGTTTAAGGCTTTAATGAACCATTCTGCATTTAACAAAAAGCCACATCAAATTAATGCTGACATTTTGCCTTGCTGCTGCTGTTTGTGTTCCAAGAATTCTGTGAGATAATTTTGCAAAACTTCTCTAAATGGGGCAATTCTGATTTTTTCACTAGAATTTGCCTCCAACTGTTCAGCAGCCTCCCCAGAATTGTATTAATATCTGCAACTCAATGGTATCTTGGGATGTGGACTTAGGGGCTGGGTTCAGAAGACTTGAGGAACTGGAGAGAGACTGGAAGTGAAGACAGGGAGAGACCAAAAGAGCACGCACTGTAGAGTGAAGGCTTCTCATTGTTGTCATGGTTGTCCCGCAGTGTCAGGTTGCCCTTTGACTCTTGCAGATTCTCTTTTTGGATGCACAGCATATTCCCTATGTCATAATTTAAATGAAGTCATCCTAGAATGGAAGACCATGTCCCTACTAGACACACAGGATAGCAAATAAAAACTCCCGTACCAGCGATGGAGCTACCTCAATTGCAGTGGTTGCCCGTGGGGTCCTAGAGACCCCAAGCATTACAGGCAATTGCCTTTGCTATTGTTCTTGGTTACTTTCTAGAACTTGATGGTAAAACCCTATTGTTGAAGACACCACATACTTCAGACAGAGACTAGGAACAAATCGAGCTGGTTCTGTCCTTGAAGCTTCATCCCTACTGGCTAGTTTTCATTGCTCTAAGAGCTGCTATCATACTATTAGACAAGAGTCCTGGGAAGTAGAGCACAGAACCTCAGTAATGACTGGCCTGGCAAGATATGCCGACCATTTCAATAGTAACACTGTTGTTATGAGAGTAACCAACCACTTTCTGATTATGAAATATAGGTTTGTTCCACAAGAGGAAACCCATACCTAGCACTGTTACTGGGGACAAGAACCTGTACCATGATAGGTCGTAGGCTATGGGGAAAACCTAATGCTATTCTTCTGCTAAATGAACACAGGTCTAAACCAACTCCTACTATTTTATCACCATACCAATAGATTGAGACGTCTCTCATCAGAGACATGTCTTGCAGTTAGACAGAAACTAACAATGAGACCCACAGCTGTTCAATGTGTAGAGAAGAAGAGCCTGTGGGGTGTTCGGTCCCAAATCAGACATCTGTATTATTAGTCCCTCCGTGCAACTTTCACAACTAATCACGGAAGAGGAATCAGTAAGAGTATAAGAACCAGAGGCAGGGGATGACT
Source organism: Neodon shergylaensis (assembly GCA_025134845.1). Taxonomy (NCBI): domain Eukaryota; kingdom Metazoa; phylum Chordata; class Mammalia; order Rodentia; family Cricetidae; genus Neodon; species Neodon shergylaensis. The sequence goes on from JABTXL010012493.1 coordinate 11,221,593, forward strand.
GTAAGGGAACAGTGTGTTCTGAACACAACAGGGCGTTTTCATATTTGAGCTCACAGTGGTTATAGCCACTGGCATATGACCTGTGCAAATCCGTTCAGACAGGTATCTCAGCACAAGGGAGTCAGGCCATCTCAGTAAGTCCCGCCCCTAGCTGAGAAGTGATTGGCACTTGATTACTCATGGGAGAGGAAGAGTTAGTTTTCATCTAGGGTGTGACCACTGGGGTTCGCCAAGCTCAGGGGATGGGCAAGGAAATGGAGGTGGATCTAGGAGGAGTTGGAGGAGGGAGGTGAATATGACCAGAATCCTCTGTATGGAATTCTTAAAGAATTGGTAAAAATCCCTAAAAATAAGACGGATTTGAGGAGAAGCGTTTGGAGATGAGTGTGGTGCAGAGGGACCAGACTGTGAGTAGAACAGCTAGATCTCATTCTGACATGGATTCCCTTTTGTCAGAAGCAGTGGTGGTTTAGGACACTATATAGCATGCTAAGAAAAGGATCTCCAAATTTCCTGTCCCGGTGCCATTCAACGACATAAGTAAGTACCAGTGGGGCAGGGAGAGTGGCCCAGTGGAGGATGGGGAGTGGTTGGGGCAGGAGTGGAAGAACCCTCCCTTCCTAGAAACCCTATTGGGAAGCAGTGATGGGGACCCCTTGCTGAATTTATTTATCATGCAGCTTGCTCCCAACAGCCCATAGAGCTAAAGAATGAAAGTTCTTTGATTAAGCAAAAGTCGTTAGTGACAGGCACAAGTGTTCGTGAGTTTTCTTCTGCATATCTTCTCTATTTATGCTCTCTCTAAGAGCTTGATGACTTTTCTATTTATCTGTTAGCAAGTTTCTATAGAAAGATTCATCTGGGAGTCCCGACCTTGGCAGAGACTCCACATCTTGTATGCCCATCCTGAGGGTGGGAGGGCTTCAAGTTTGTACCCAGCCTCGTTCGGCTCACAGCCCGAACCTCAGGCTGTCCCTTAGAGTGACATCCAGGGAACAACAGGCATAATGAGCCTGTTTCACATTCAGGACACATTTTCAGAGAGCCTTGGACCTGCCAGACCACTCAGGGTACATTCGTTCCTGCTGTCGCTGTGATTGTTGGGGAAGCAGATTTTAAATCAGGAACTGTTAGAAACCCTCTGATCGCATTTCAGCTGAAAACCTCCTTGATGGTTCCCTTCTTTCAACAGTGAGACTATAAAAAATACAAACACATGTAGTCTGTTTAAATCAGCCTTGCACTTAATATCCAATACCAAAAAATAGACAGGAACCAATGCTATGTTGGTCTTTTGTATTAATGTTTGGTACTATGAGATATGTTTTATTAAATTATTAAAAAAGGCTTATGTATGCTTTAAAAATCCATTAAAGTACAATACTGTCAGCAGGCATTCTATATTCAGAGACCAAATTCATTTTTATGTAGAGTGCTTTTAAAAATGACTTTAAAATATACATTGTAGCTTTTGCTTTCCACAATAGTGAAGTTATAGGGCCAACCTGGGTGTCCGTCAACAGAAGAAAGTGGAAAGATAATATCAATTATATTCAGAATGCAAGTTATGATGGCCATAAAGAATTGTTTGATGATATCTCCAAGTTTATAGGTATAACTGTAAAGATCACATTAAACCAATTAACAGTCTTGGATTGACAAATGTCACGTTTCCTTTGTTTGTGGGTCTTAGATCGTTATATAGGTGTACAAAATCAAAGTCCAAAGAAACTGTTTCTATGATCACAGAATACTAATAGGGGAAGGTACAGAAAGGGGAGGAACAAGGTGTGAGAGACTAATAGGGGGAGGCACAGGAAGGAAAGGGGCAGGTTGAGAGACTAGTAGAGGGAGGCACAGGAAGGGGAGGGACAGGGTGTGAGAGACAAATGGGGGAGGGAGAGGAAGGGGAGGGAATTAGTGTATGAGAAAGGTGGAATATGTTCGATATATACATTATATACTTGCATGGAAGATGGACTTTTAGAATATAATATAATTAAAAATGTAAAAAGAAATGAAATGAAAGACAGAAACATCAAATCGGAAACACCTGGAATAGGACACCTCATGCCAGGAAGCCTGGGCTTGTCTGTACCCCTAGTCTCCCTGGGCAGAGCTGAAAAGAACTAAAATGGCTCCTGTCTGAGTTAGGGTTTCTATTGTTTTAAAGAGACACCATGACCACAACAGCTCTTATAAAGGAAAGCATTTAATTGGGGTAGCTTGCTTACAGTTTCAGAGGTTCAATACATTATCATCATGGCAGGGAGCATGGGGACATGCAGGCAGACATGATGCTGACTATAACTTAGAAGCCAACAGGAAGTGGACTGTCTCACTGGGCATGGCTTGAACATATGAGACACCAAAGCCCATCTCCACAGTGACACACTTCATTCAACAAGACCACACCTATTTGCACAAAACCTCACCTCCTAGTAGTCCCACTCCCTTTGGAGCCATTTTCTTTCAAACTGCCAAATTCCCATTCTTCTCTCCCCCTACACTCAGGGCAAAATCAAGTGTAGCTCTGTTCATATACAGTTTGTATTGATCTGGATTTCAAATTCTTGCCCCACTGACAATCTAAATGAGAGGCTCACAATGTTAGTCATTCTTAAATAGTTCCTATCCTTCCTGGTCTCTAGACTGGGCATTCTATTCCAGGGAGTAGCTGGCACTGTAGTGTCAGTGTGGGGTCAGTCCATGGCAACCACTGCAATGGAAATCATTCCTCCTGAAACTCACTTTGTACCTCTGTTAAGACAATATCCCTGGTCTTACTGGCTCTGGCCTATATATAGTCTGTAACATGAAGGGCTAGGCTTGTTTTATTGTGGTTTCTGTCCCGCCCGGTACCCCACAACTGTTTAGCCCCAAAGAAAATCACACATAGGTTTCCATAAATTATAAGCTGATTGGCCCATTAGCTCTAGCCTCTTACTGACTAACTCTCACATCTTGATTAACCCATTTTTCTAATCTATGTTAGCCATGTGGCTCAGTACCTTTTTTCAGTGGGGCAGATCACATCCTGCTGCTTCGGTGGACTGGGCAGGAGTGGGAGGAATCAGCTTCCTCCTTCCCAGAATTTTTCTGTTCTCATTACATCATTTCTACTTCCTATCTGGTTTTCCCACCTATACTTCCTGCCTGGCCAATCAGCGTTTATTTAAAACATGATTGACAGAATACAGACAATTCTCCAGCACCAATAGTCTATTAATTTCTGCTGTAGGCATACATACATCAAGCTCCCAACATTGTTCTTCTGGACTCTCATACAAGGAAGTAGGAACAGGTGGTGAAGAGGAGGTTTATAGCTTCTACCCAACTTGACTTCCTAACCTATTTCTGATCTGAAGTTTTGGAACTTTGCCTCTTTTAATTTGGAGTTTTTCTCAAGTTCTTTCTTTCGTGAGAACAAGCATTTGGCATGGTGGGGCAGGCCTATAATCCCAGTTACTTAGGAGGATAAGGTAGGAGAATCTCAGCTCCAAGTCCTGCCTGGGATTTAGAGAAAATTTAAGACTAACCTAGGCAACATAGTAAGATATTGTCTCAAAACAAAAAATACAGAGATAGGGACGTAGTTCATGATAATTCAGTTGGCATATTCAAAGGCTCTGAATTCAAATCTCCTAGTAGTATAAAGAGAGAATCAAGAAGAAAGAGAAGCAGGAAAAGTAAAGAAAGAGGAAAAGGAGAAAGAAAAAAGAGAGAAAGAGGAAAAGAAAAAGAATAGGAGGAGGAGAAAAGAAAGAAGAGGAAAGATACTTTCTGGGCTAAAGCAGGATGTGCACGTGCAGTGGTCCTGAAACAAAGACGCTCAGTGACCACACCTCTAGTCAGTGACCTCTAACACTGTGACTCTGATAGCCTAACCAGTACCAGGTGCCATCTATCCTGTGTTTAAACAGCAACAAAGCCCTAGCATCCTGAACTTTTTCTTTTTATCCTTGGCTGTTCTCACTGAAAATGAAAAATTCATCTGATATACCTGAAACTGGACAGTAGTGAGAAGGATTTTCCACAGTATGACCTTCCATCCAACACATCAGCACACTTTCCCAGAGCCCCACACAAGTTCTGGAAATGGGTTGCTAAGCGGAGACCAATAAGAACAAGAGCCAAAACTGTGCCAAGGAAGTTTCCACCCATCGAAATTTCAATTGTTTCATTCAAACGTTGATGCCACTGCATTGTGAGCTCCGGAGCTTGGGGGCTTATGACGTCTTCACCTGAAAGTGCAGGGTCCTCATCCTAGAGTTCCTGAGATGGGTTTGTTTATATCTGCTTCAGAGCCAACATGACAGTCGGGAGGTAGAGTGACAAACCCAGGTTCTCACAGGTAAATCAGCGATTGAAATGTTCTGGATGCCAGCCCACAGACAGAGGTCACCTCACTCTTTCTTAATGTAATGGACACAGGACTGTGTGCACCAGAAATAAAAGTCAAAATTGTAAACTTTACATCTTTTCCAAAGTTCAACAGCCATGTCCAACAAGAATGAACACTCTCAGTGGTGAGCCGTCCTTTATATCACGCTGATAATTTGCTGGGTGTAAAATGACAGATACAGGAGAAAGGAATCTGGGCTCCCACTGTGGGTAGAAGGCATTTGGCACCCAAAGGTGTGTTTTGCACTGGTTCACCAGAGCTTTTATATAAGAAATGCTATAGGGTTTCAACACTCAATTTTCAAATATTTAGAAAGACTCCTGGCAGAGTTTTAAGACTTAATATTAAGGCAGTATTGTAATTCTTACCAAATCTTGCTTTAAGCAAATATTTCCCCCCTATTTTTATCTAGTGAGACAGTGAGATGAATTAAGAACATGTATATTGTGTTTTAAGGCACCAAACCAGCCCAGCTGACTCCAGCATGAGCAATTTGGCAATCCTATGACTCAATTCTAATTTGAGATCTCAAATGAACAGAAATTTCTGGTTTTGTTCAAACGCCAGAAATTTTTCTCCTTGTTCTTTTTCTCCAAGAAGCCCACAGACGTAGGCCACATAATGAGCTGCATTTGATACAATTAAACATGATGCAAGCTCAGGAAAACCTTTGCTAACTCATGTGACTTTCAGCTCTGCTCCCCTCCCAGGCTCGCTTCCTGTTGGGAAAGTTGGAGCCAGGCCCTGCTGGTCAGCAGGAGATAACAGCTGCTCCAAGCTATCCAAATGCATCTGGAAAGCACACTCATGCTACAGAGTGCCCAGCTTTTCTAGGAAAGAGGCCAAAGACTTCATATGCATGAGACTTCGAATGTAACGATTCAGAAAAATCTGAGTATTCAGAGGCATGGTGCAAAACAACCTGAGTAATAGTCACGCGGGATCTCCCTGGAGGAACTTGAGCTGCCCAGGGTTGGGAGAAGTGAGAGGCCAGCTTGGCTGCTCCAGCCATTGTTCATGCTCAGAATTTTGAACTTTAGGGCACTCACTTTTGAGAAAATAAAACCACTTCTTAGAAAGAAACGAAGAATACAGCAAAGCAGAGAGCTCACACTGATAATTGACAGTTTCTTATTACCTAAGATTTTATCTATAATGTGGGGATGTCTGTAGGAAGACAGTTTCTCATTTCCTGAGGAATTTATCCAAAATGTGGGTTCTCTACAGGAAGATGGTTTCTCATCACCCAAAGTGTTTGTCTATAATAAACCACGTGGATAGTTTTTCTTTCTCTTCCCACACTTGCCCATTTGAAAGAAGTTCAAACTTGAAACTTAACTTAGCATTATCAGAATTCCTAAACACACCTAACTCGACTAAAAGAAAATGAAGTTTTGAGAGAAGTGCAGCTTTATAAACTTGTGGTTTATATTTTGACAGAAAGAGATGACATTGCTATAGCAACTGTGGCTATTAGTATAGGCTTGATATTTTGATTGGCAGTGACCATGACATATTGAAATTAATATGTTAAAACTCTGAAGTTGAAGTAAATCAGATCTAAGTAGTTTGATGAGTTCTATCACCAGGAAATCAAGTGAATTAGAGATGAATGTTTTCAATTTAACTACTATTAGTTAGTATTCATTAGAATAAGTCCATTTAATTTCCTGTGAATCTGCTGGACTTGAAGGAGAGCAAATTAATTGGTATAATAAGCTGTGCAGTGTGGAGCAGTGTTTATGTTTCCCAACACTTCTGAGTCACAAAGACACTGGAATTCCCAAGAGAAAGTGTGTAGGAGGAGGCTGTTGGTTCATTCCCCGGCCACTCAGACCCGAAAATAATCACACTGCAATGATATTATTTACAACACTGCTTGATCTATTAACTTATGCATTTTTCTAGCTCCTCTTATATCTTAAATTAACCCATTTCTATTATTTTATATTTTGCCATGAGGCTTACCAGCAAGGTCCCAGCTAGCAGCTAACGTCTTTTTCCTCTGACAGCTCCGTGGTTTTTCCTGAATCTCCCTACTCTCTTTATATATACCTTTTCCAGTCTGGCTATATTCTGTTAAGCCATTGGCTGAAAGCAGCTTCCATATTAACCAATGAAAGCAACACATATACAGAAGGACTTTCCACCTCCAAAGTGTATTGATTTATAGATGCTGAGTTCATTTTCTCAAAGAAAGTAAACCAGCAAATCAGCTGTGTGGGGCTGCTCCCATTCATCTGTATTTAGCCTCACACAGAGGAGAGAAAATAAGGCATTTTGATTGTACTAGTATGATTTAATTGTTTTGAAGGATATAGAGAATAGTTGGTAGGTCTGGGTCTCCCAGGGACAGATGACTCTTGACTATTTCTTTTTTTTTTTTTTTTTTGTTTTGTTTTTTTTTTTTTTT
>JABTXL010012493.1:11232186-11247273 GCA_025134845.1 Neodon shergylaensis
GCCCACTACACAGTTATCTCATCTTCCCTAAGAATGAGCCCACTACAAAGTTATCCCGTACCAAGAGGTCAGCTCTGAAATCTTTTATACACAAGCAACACTGAATGCACTCAGAAGGTTGTATGTATTTATGCATGTGTGTGAACATGTGTTTTGTACAATACTTAAAGAAAAGGAGGCCACAAATTTGAGAGGTTCCAAGGGTGAAAGAACACAGCCAAGGTTAGGAGAGGTAAATTATGTAATAAAATTTCATTTTGTTTAAAATGCAAAAAAAAATTAAGAAAAAAGAAAGAAAGGAAGTCCTTCCTTGAGGGTTTCCTAGAGGATGAAGTTGCCATTCAGGGGTCATAATAGCAAGAGGGGAGAAAGGGGTGGTAGTGAGGGGATTGCCAAGGAAAGTCTAGTGTCTCACGTGGGTCAGCAGACAAGTCAGTGGAGATGGAGTAAGGACACAGGAAGCACAGTTTAAGGGTGGAAGTCTGGGTCAGAAGTGGGGATGTAAGAGCTAGTGTGTATGGGGATCTTTACACACTACCGCTGTTGAGAAGGTAAAAGTCCATTCTAATTGCTTTTGTGTACCTGCACATAATTTTCCTTCTGTGGTGTTTCTTTCAATAGGTAAACTCTAAATAAAATACTTTTTGATTCTTCTCAAGTTTTGTGGTCTTGTGAAAATATGCCTTACAATATTTATTCCTTGAAGGTCCCCCCAGAACTTATTAAGTATATCCTGAATAGGAAGAATTATTTCATTGCAGTAAATAAAGTCAGTTACTCTAGGGTTTCTTACTGGTTCGTCACTATAATTAGAGGATTCTTAAAGGTAAGTTTCATAGGGAAATGACAACCACATCCTGTAAGCTCAGCCCCCACCAAGTCTTTTGTTTCTGCTTGTGGCCACGCCAGACCACACTTCCTATTTTATGAGTTCATTATCCATCCATTGTAGTCAATGTCTAACAGCCAATAACAACCTCTTTTGATTGGACACCTTCATTGTACTTTTCAAAAGCTGCATCTTTTTGCATGATTGCACCTTACTGTAAACTAAATATTATTCACAAAGCAGGCATTTGGAACAGCTGTCAGGAAAGCAAAATCTGTTCACAGCTTCTCTGGTCAGATATTGACTGATTGCAGTTTGCTCATTAGGACCAGGAATTGCTTGGGTGGTCCTGACAGATGTTCGAGAAACCAGTCAACTCTCAATTAACACAGACTAAAGGCCGAGGGGCATTGAGGTCCATAGGCTGACATATGTGTACTGCATGTGTTTGTAGAAGATTGAGGCTTTGCCTGAATGAAAACACATGGCAAATGGATTTAATAAAATTCTTCTTTGAACGCTGAGCAACCAAAGCATCTGCAGTATGGTCCTAGTGCACTTTCTGCTCATCTGAGAGGACAAAAATAACCAGATTTGACCCAGTTTTTCAGCCTAAAGCAAACTGTCCAAACAGCCCATCTGCCCCGTGAACGTATTTCACCCATGATGAGTTATTTCTTCTCTGCTTCATTCCACCCAACATGTGACGCGTGCTTGTCCTTGTGTGGGTAGGAAATAACACATCTATGTGCAGCAAAGCTTCTTTTGGTGACTACACAGAGAACATGAAGTGAGGGAACTAGAAGGGGAAGTATACTTCGGTTTTGTAAAGGAGACAGAATAAAATGAGGAAGTTGAACAACCTTTAAAAAGCTCAGCTCATCTTATTTTAATTAAAACAGATCTGCATTGTATTTACACAGACCATAGTTTCACCAAGTCTGAGGATCTCACCTCTTGGATAGCCGTTTTCAAAGTCATTACCACAGTGACCGGGTGCCCTGTGGCTTGGGTTTCGTATGTGCATGTTGTTTTCCTGGTTTCTACAATCTCATGCCTGTTTGGCTTCATTTCCAATCTGTGTGGAAATTTTCATTTGTTGTAAATGATCTTTCAAAGCCACTTCTAAGTACTAGAAGTACACAATATGATGCAAAGACTATGGAGAAGAATTTCCTTAGCATGGGGTAGATGGAGGAGGAACTGTGAAGCCTTGATGTGGGATAGATGGAGAGAGAACAAGGAAGGTGTAGCCCAGAGCTGGCAGGGACATCGTCTAGGACATGCCTGTGTGAAAAGATTCTGGCATGAGGAAGGTTGGTGGATAAAACAAAAATAGCAACCTGGACACCAAATCCTACCAAGATTAGGACTGAGACTTCTGGGTCACTGTTGACAAACAGGAACCTGGAAAGGAAGAAACTTGATCTTCACCGGGTTAAAGACAAACGTAAGGCAACAAAAGAAACCTAATTAAATAAAACTTCCCTGGTCGCCAATGCCGTAGTTACATATGAAATTCATTCACATGTTTAAATAATTTATTCAACTATTCATTCCACACATACTCTTGACTTCCTGACACGTGAAAGACAGAGATTTTTTTTCCTGTATGAGTTTGTTAAATATTAAGAAATGTTTACAAAAGTGAATAATTGCACAATCTCCATCTTTGAGCCTATAACCTAGGAACAAATAAAGAAAAAATCAAGCCTTATGTATTATTATTGTGAGAAATTTATAAAAGAAGCTTATAGGCATGGAGTCAGTGAGCTTGGCTGGAGAATGCGTGCTGGCACGGGAGTGTGAGCACTCACCTATGCCTAGTGTGCTGGCATGGTAGTGTCAAGCAGGTTGCAATGCTTCCCAGTGCTCCCGGGGCATCAGCAACACTGCAGTTTTAAAAGTCTTATTTACTGAAGTCTAATTTACATATAACTTTATGATTACCACCACTCGACTCCTCCCTCCAAATGGCCCCTGCCCCCTTCCTGTCAGCCCTCTCCTTTTTGTAGTTTCTATCACAAATGTGATGTTTTCCCTTCCCTTATTTTTGTCTTTTCTAGAGTAGTGTATATATTCAGGATATAGTGCATAGCTCTGAGCCCAGCTTCTTCCATTAAATGCACTGTAATCAATCATTAACACCCTCCTTTGTATTGAGAAGTGTTGGCGTGGCTGCAATACATTTTATCTACCCATTGACTTGTTGAAGGACAATTGGGTTATTTATTAATGATTACTGGTAAATCTGTGTCTTTTTACACAGCTATTTTAACATTGTGCTTTATCTCTCGCCCCCCACTATTGTAGCTGTCAGCCTATATGTCCATAAACTCATTTCCTCTTCAAGTTCAGGTTTAAAGTAGGTTCATGAGAATGGGTTAAAAATTTTAGCATAAAATTTCTTATTTGTAGACTAAAATGTATAGATGACCATGACAAATCATTTTTATAGGATCACTTTCAAATCGAGACCATAAGAGCATTAATAGAGTGCAAAGGCCTGGTGGGAAAAGTGGAACAAACTCAGCTAACTTTTGCCAAATGGATCAACAGAACAGAATGTTCTGCCATTATTGTTTATAAGGTTGTGTTCTGTGAACTCTAAGGGTTGGGGTGAGGAGTTGGAGAATATGATATTCAGTTCTTTATCTTCAATTATTTTAAAATGCTTTCAAATTCGTGACTATTACATGACATTATATTATAACGGGAAGGGAAAGAAAAAAGAAAGAAAGAAAGAAAGAAAGAAAGAAAGAAAGAAAGAAAGGAAGGAAGGAAGAAAGAAAGAAAAGGAAGGAAGAAAGAGGAACTGTAGGGGACATGGAGAAGGGATAATAGCTCAGCATCCATGATGTGTTGATGTCTTGTATGAAATAAAAAAAAAAGAAAGGAAGATAAAATAGTATGAGCATATGTCCGTCTGTCTGTCTTCAGAGCATGTGTCTGTCTTCGGAGATTATACTCTTGGTCAGTATTTGGGGTAAGGCACGGGGATGTCCTAGAGCCAGGTGTCAACTAGGTACCTGTAATACAAGGAGGGAGTCTGAGGTGAGTTACCCCAAGAATCACAATTTTTTTTTTCTACTGGCACGCCTCAGAGTCTGGCAGACTCAGCAACTTCAAAGGTCTCTCTCCCTCTCAGATTATGAGGTATGCAGATAGAAATCAGCCTGGCATAAGTCTCAGAATTCCTCTTTCTGGTGGATGCCAGGCCCGCCAGACTGCATCCTCTTAATTACCAAAGATAGTTTAACCAAAAAAGTCATTTCACTACCAAATAAAAATTGCTGAGGACACAGAGAAAACTTCTAGTCAGCAAAAACCTCTTACACAACGTTTTATCTTTCATACTAAAATGACCTTTCACCATAAAGAGCTTTCTACAGCGCCCATTTTCAGAACAATATTTTCTGTGACTAACAATTATTAATGTAGTTTACCGATATAGTGAGAATGGATTTTCATTGGCTAGGAAAGATATTTTAATGAGAACCATGTCCTTCAAAACAATGTATTTCTTAAATATATTATCTGAATAAATAAGCGGTGTTTTAATTTCTTTCTTCTGTAATATTATCACTATGCTCCTCTACAATAATTTCTCAACCACTGTACATGAATAAATAGAATTCCCAAAGAGAGATGGTCTTTTTGTGTGTATCACGTTCTGACTTAGGACTAGGAACTATTGTGTATTTTGTCCCTCATTTTCACTATGTCTGGCAAAACTTTCAAATAAGATTGTTTACTAATACTTCCATGGTTATGACCATCAGGAAATTCAACTAGAAAGAAAATTCAAATTGTAGTTCTCCAGAGAGGGCTAGATAAGCACACAAACCGTAACCAATAGCGGTTCCCAATGGGTTTTTATTTTTTATTAAGAACAGAAGCTATTGAAAATAGCATCTGTGCCTTAGACAAGTATGCAGTGTAGAAGCTCTTTCCTTGAGAAGAGAAAGAACGTCCTGGATTTTAGTTTAATGCCCCATCCAAGATCAGGTCACTGAGCACGATGGCCTCTACCTGTGATGGAAGGGGACCCGGTGTGACTACTGAGCTCAAGTACTCACAGGGCATCTGCTTCAGGTCAGGAAGTTCCTGCTAATTCTGTGTTTCTTTCATAGAACAGAAAGGCCACAAAGACCTCTGCTCTCTACTTCCCAAGCCCCTGTGGTTAGTAGGTGTGTGAGGATCTGGGTGAGCGAGGAAATGAGTGTTGAGAACACTGACTAGGTCATACACTTGCTGGCTTTCATTTCCTGACTTGCTGAGGAAGATTCCCTGAGCACTAATCCTAGAAACTGGCAGACATCAAGCAGCGCCGTGCCTAGGCCTCGTGTGCTCTTCAAGATGGGCTACCTTCAGGAATAGGGCTTGTCTTTGTTAGCCGCTACTTAACATGGGTGGTAATATTAGACTAGAAACACACATAGCAATGTATAATCTTTACGGGATGCTGAACTCTAATCAGTACCTGATAAATAGCAGCCTACGAGTGGAATAAGTCACAGTGACTGCTGTCTGCAAATCCTAGACCTGTGTCAAGTGCCATGTTAAACACTGCACACACATTATTTAAATGTCAGACAAATTTTCTCTGTGGAAGTATCCCTTCCTTCCTTTCTTCCTTTCTCCCTCCCTCCCTCCCTTCATCCTTCTCTTCCTCTCTTCCATTCATTCTTCCTTTCAGTCCATTTTACTAATGAGAAATTAGAAGTGAAAGCATTTCTAATAACTTTTACAAAGTCACATATTTAGTAAGAAGTCAGATTTAAGGCCAACTCATCCCGCACCTACTCCCACCCTTCCCCCACTCCTCGGTCTAGCAAAAGCACCCTAATGGTTCACTTACTTCCCTGCTCCCTTATATCACTCTGATCTTAAGTCAGGAGGCTGGAGGTAGAAAGAGCCTACTGCTAGACTTTCTTCCTAACACCACCAGGAACTTTGCAGGCCCTTTTGAATACTTCTGACAAAAAAATAACTCTATTCACCTAAGAAAACCAATTTAAGTTTTCACTATCTATTATCATTGGTCAAAATGAGTTCTGATGGGAGCCTGCAAGGACAGAATAATCTTTTCTATAGTTTTTACAATTAATGAATTCCAAAAGCTGTACCTAGTTTAATCTCCGAATCATGGCCCGTGTTAGTTAAGCATGTGCTATATTATCATTATCCTCATTTCACAGATAATGAGCCCACCGAAGGTGGAAACGACTTTATTCATCCCATCCAAAAACCTTTTATCTGTGCTTTCTACTTCCTCGTACAGCCATCCAGGAGTGAGACAGTCCTGTCCTTGAGGTCTTTGCACACCACAGCATTCTAGGGATCAAATTCCTTCAGTTGTATTAACTAGAGATGAATTGTCATCATTCAAGAATTCCAGGAGTATTCAGTATGGCGTTATAGGTAGCTGGAGGTTTCAGAGCTGTCGTAAGTTTATAATGAGCTCCACACCTCTGTAAATCTGTGGTTCGAAATATTTCTAGAGAATGGAGTGTGTACACACGTGCATACACGTGAACACACACATGTGCACACACACACGCTTTATGTGCAAACACACGAACTGATGTCCAATACGAAATACTTTGTAGCTCAATGAACTGAGAACAACCTTTCCCAACACACGGGAAGAGAGGGGACGATGACGACAACAGCTGTTTCTCGACTGCTTGGGAAGCACAGAACTTTCCCCACATTGTCATCAGCAGAACTCAGTCTTGTGATCTCTGCTAGATACAAAAGCACCTGGGACATGAAGTTTGTTAGTACACACAGGCAGAAAAGGAAACAGTCGAGATTTAGAAATTAATGACTACTATGATAACGATTTGCAAGTGAGAACGTGATTACTCCTGTGATACACAAGAGGCCGGCTAGTAAAGCATCACTTATCTCATGATGCAAAAATCACAACTTCACGTGAGTAGAGGGACAATGGAGAGGATGATGGTACACTAAACCTCTAGCTAGTGTCGTAATTAATGACCTTAAAACAATTCTCTGTAGAATGGAGTTAAGAATATGTGTGATCTTACTTGAATTTAGGTTTATCAGTTATCTTGTCAGTATACAAGAGGTTAAACAAGAGAACCGATTAAGAATTGAATACTCATCACTTCCATTAGGTTCAAATATATTCCTAAAATATTTTATAAATTATTGAGCTTGAAAAAATGCTGTATATGAAATCAATACACATTCACATATGCTAGACATAAGCAGTCCAATACCACATTTTAAAATGATGTCACGAATCAAAAAGATATACAAAGTATGTAATATATATCAACCCATATACTATGTACATATATATAAATAAAAATGTGTCAAGATGCATATTTGTGTGCAAAAACCACTCATTTTAATTATTTGTTAAAAGACATTATAAATCCTAACATAGTGTAAGAATGTTTATAGGTTGGAAGCCAATCTGACAAAAATTCTATTGATATTATATGAAATTTAGTAGAGTGCTTTTGAAGAAGAGTGGTGCCAGGTAGCCCAGGCCAACACTGAATCCACAGTCCTCCCAATTCATTCCCTGGATTTCTGGGAAGGCAGGGGTGTGCCGGCATGTGCACTGCATGGGTCACAGTGTGAGAAGGGAAGTTTGTTTATGGATTCAACATGGAGCCAATAAGCATTCCAAGATGGCATTTGGAGAGATGTATTACCAAACAGTTTCTATCGCTGTCTGGAACTATAAAGGCTTAAGTAGATGGGCTATTTATAATAGTGACTATAACAGGGGAACCTATACTGTCAAATATGAAGGTTCAGCAACTAGTATAGTATAGCATCAGTTCAGGAATAGACAGAGAGTGAAGCAATAGAGTAACCAAAAATCTAGAGACAGATCCTTACCTGCATGGAAGGGGAGGAGGCATCGCACCTGCTGGGAAAATCAGCTGGAAGGAACGGGCTTCTCAAAAAACATTTTTTGGGGGGGGATTATTTATCATTTCTCCTTCCTAGAAATATTCTTAGTATCAGATAAACCTACTGCATTTTACCCTTTCTTAAAACAAAAGGACACAGAGTGCTTTGGTCCCTGCACCCTTTAACGACCCACTCATAGATCTGATTCCTGTTACATCAGAACTTTTAGAGTCATTGAGAGTAACTGTCTTTGCTTGCTCATTTCCAGGATGTGTCCTGCAGCATGCAAATGCACACACACACAACACACACACACACACACACACACACACCGGAATTGCATTACTTCTCTGCCACCATAATGAGACTATTTTTGTTAAGCTGATCCATGGCTTCCTTCTGGCCAAATCCATTTGCTAGCTCTCTGATTATACCCTCACTTGACCATACAACAGCATTGACCTGGGTTATTATTTTTACAGCGATTTCTCATCTTGCATTCTATGGTTCTGTGGCTTCCTCTCCATTTCTCTCATCCCTCCAGCCTTCTCTGGGGACCTCTCTCCTGGAGATACTCTAGCTGGAAGCATTCTCTGAGTATCCTGTTTGTAGCTGCCAATTTATCTCTCCCTCACCTTCTTAGTTTATCACAATATGGTCATTGGTTTAGCTATAACTCTGGATGGATGAATTTCCAAACTAAGTTTTCCAGCCTGAATCTCTCTTTGGATCTTATCATTTATACATGCAATTCCTGTTTGTGATTTCCCTGCAGTAGAGAAGGCATTTCAAACATGTCCTTAGCTGAATTCTTTCTTACCGCTCTATTTTCCCATCCCTCCCTCTTCCTTGTTGCAACACATGAGATCACCCATGTTCTGTGCCTCTCAAGGGTATGGCCATTATCCTCACCACCTCTCTCTCTAAGCCTCATAGCTAATGAGAGCATCTCCTATCTCCCTCTAAACACACTACATCCAATTCCTCTCTTTCTCCACTTAGAGGCTGCTGATCTGTGTGCCGAACTCATGGAAACTCTTGATTCTATTCTCATCCCTCTTATAGAGTTCGCCTGCTATCAGTTTGATAAAATTTTTCTCTCAAAAATACAAATTCTGTGATCCAGTGCTCAATACCCTTCAGAAGCTTCTGACTGCACTGAGGTTAAAACCCAGATGAAGTGAACCCACACCCAACCTCCCAGCAACCATTGCCGTTCTCCTTTCCTTCTCACGTGGGCAGGCGCTTCTCAGCACTCAGGTCTCAGCAGAGCTGTCAGCTGATCAAAGGACTTTCCTGGCCAGCAGTTCTAAAGCAGGCACCCGGACTCTTCCAAATCTCACACCTCATCTTCATTAATTGCATAGTACTCACATTGTGAAATAATTTATTTATGTCCTTAAACTCATTTACGTATAAAGGAGTCTGTGCATGTTTTCCTAACCAACATGTTAGAAGCACAAATGGCAGCACAGATACACTTTTTTTACTCTGTTCATCTTTAGCTCTTAAAACATTATCTGACCTCAGAAAGGGATGGAAGGAAATTCAGGTTTGTGTCATGTTACAACACTAATGTAGGGAATTCAAGGTTGCCACAACAGCAACCAAGGAGGGTGGGAATGTAGTTCAGTGGTGGAGAGCTTGCCAGGTCTGTGCAAGGCCCCAGGTTTCCTACACAGCAAACCAAAGCAGCAGCCTTCAGAATCGTTGCAGGAAAGGCTCGCTGTTCAGTGTGTTTGGGAAGTGGGAAGATTGGAATATTAATATTTATGGCAGTGAAATGAAAGCAAGTTTTCATTAGACAGCTATGCTGTGTGGGGCCTGTTGGGAATGAGTGTTTGGAAGTGAAGCCTCTTTATCACAGTGGTCAGCACCTGCTCAAAGTAGAGAAAGAAATCAATAACATCTGAGTAGCTTGGGGTAGATTCCTGGAACTCACATCTCATATTATATGATATTTTGGGAGAATATCTATGAGAGCAAAAGGATTTCTGAGATGTGAAATATTTGACTGTTGAACTTCAACCTTCAATCTCAGATATTCTCTTGAAGGTATTTTACTAAGCAAGAAGAGAAGGGGTACTTGCAGTATTTTTTCTTTTTCTTTTAAACAAAGGTGTCTTTTATTTATTTATTTATTTATTTATTTATTTATATTTAATCCTTCTCAATTTAATTGTTTGATAGGCCTGTACTATACATTTTCCCCATTCCCCTTTGCTCCTCCCCTTTCCCCTTCTACCCTCTTCCCTGACCCGCCCCCCACACACACTTTCTCAATTTACTCAGGAGATCTTGTTTTTTTTATTTCCTCTTTAAGGACCTCAATCATCTTCATTTTAATGACATTTTCTTATGCTTCATCTGTGTTGGGATGCTCAGGTCTTACTGTTGTATAATCACTAGCTTCTGGTGGTCCTGTATTGCTTTTTGTGTTGCTGAGTTATTCTTATCCTGTTGTCTACCCATCTCCGAAGACACTTGATAAAATCTCAGAAACTGACATTGGGGGTCAACCTAAAGACCAGAAATGCAAAAAAGCCAGCCACTGGCCTTCACCTAGACCTCAGTCTGAAAATTGCAGTCCTACCTCCAGGAATCTCAGAACGAGACTGTGCCCAAGAGCCGTCTCCTCCCATTTTATAATCCTCTCTAGTTCTGGGATTAAAGGCATGCACTTCCCAGTTTCTATGGCAACTAGTGTGGCTACCTGGATTAAAGATGTTTATTACCACTGTCTGGTAGTAAGGCTGACCAGAGGGGCTGTTTGACTCTCTGATCTTCAGGCAAGCTTTATTTATTAAAATACAAATGAGATGCCACTACACATCTCCTCTTCCAGTCAGTAAGAGTGGAGCCTGTGCTTTGGAGGGATGCATCCCTCTACCTCCAATATAGCTGGGAGCCATGGCTCTGTTGAATGCTCCCTCAGGCGCAGGCAGAATTGAGCCCACAGTGATCGCTCCTCCAGGTATATGGGCCCAAGGCTCAGATGTTCACCCCTCTAGGTGCACATGGAGCTGAGGCTGAGGCTCCAGCAGTCTGATAGTTTCTGAGGTCACTGCTCTTTCCTGCCGCAGCCTGGACCCAACCCCTCACCCTGACACTGTCTCTCCACATGGCCTGGGCCAGCCACCTCATACTCCTCATACTGATGCTGTCTCTTGGTGCGGCCTGGGCCAGATGTCTTGTGCTGACACTGTCTCCTGGCACTGGTATTTTTTTCTTTATTTGTTTTGACAAGAAAGACATAGTAAGTAAAAATAAGTCTGTATCTGTACTTGATTTCCTTGTACACAGGTGCTTGGGTAACATTTTTGCATGTGTTTAAACTGGCAAACCCAGCAGGTCTCAGTTCCCAAGTGCAAGGATACGTGTGTCTAGAGTAACAAAGTCTGCATGCCGTATGCTTAATTCTATGAATTAATTGAAACAGTTTAGAACATAACAGTTTCAGTTTTTATATTTTTTTAAAAGTAATATTCTTGCCAACTAAGAAGAAAAAAGAAACTAAAAACTAATAGCCATCAGTATAGTCAAAGAGTATTACTATTTCTGTGGGCTTCCCCCCCACACACACACAGATAGTATGTTCATTTGGGATTTCTTTGGCAAGTAGATAAAACATTAATGTAATTTCAAGGTGACAGTTGTAACACAAGTTGACATTGAATGGGTTTTCTTAGAAAGACGCTCAATGTCAAATCAACCCTGATATTCAGCCCTGAGTTGAATCTCTCCAGCTGCAGCTTGTTTATCTTCCATTTCCACCTTCCAGGTTTAATATGAAAATGAATGGCTTGGCACTGAAGAAATTTAAAAACACTTTTCCTTAGCCATCAGCCAACCTTTGGGATCACTGCAGTGAGTGTCTTCTGTTCGTCTGGTGCTAGATTTAGCTGCTAGACGCTGCCTTTCGAGGTTAATTCTAGGTCCTTCACACCAGAATGTTACCTGCAGAGAGGGTTTAATTAAAATACGGCTCATGTGGAGCTATTTTACCACCACTTTTCGGGTCCATTGATTATGGCTTATTGGATTATTTTACCCCAGGGTCTCAGAGTTTTTCCCCTAATAAATATTTAACAGCAGTGACACTTTCCCTCTTTATTTTTGTTTCATAAAAAAACATAAATTCCTAAAGTAACAACTCCCTCCCCTCCCACCACATTCTTCCCACTCCCTCTTCCTCCGATTTCCCCTTCTTCTTCCTCCCTTTCTTTTTATTCTACCACAGACTTTACTTCAAATTTTTACTTTTTAAATTTAAAAGCCCTTTTAATAATTTTATATAGAGAGGTGTTATTTGCACCATTCCCAATCCTCTATCCCCCTCTCCAGCCTCTCTGCTCCCCCACTTCCTCTCAAATTCATAACTTCTTTAATTATTATTGTTACATATAACACACATAGGCACACACATACATGCATGCACATGTACATAGATGCATGCACACAAGCACACACACACAGCCTACTAAGCCCTCATTTGTATTTTCTCACCTTCTGAAGACATCACATTTGCAATTATTTTCCCATGAGAAATAATAAATGCTGTAAAATGACCTTGTGCTGGAGAAGACCTGGCAACAGTGGAATCACACAGAAACTGTATTAATTAAAACACTGCTCAGCCTACTAGCTCAAGCTTCTTATTAACTAACTCTTACATCTTAAATTAAACCATTTCTATTAATTTGTGTGTTGCCACATGGCTGTGCCCTACCAGTAAGGTTCTGCCCAGTGTCTGTATCCTTTGGTGGTTACGCATCTCTCTGACTCTGCCTTCTTTCCTCCTCTATCTCTGCTTGGAATTCCCGCCTTGCTTTATTCTGTGCTGCCTTAGACCCAAAGCAGATTCTTTATTAACCAATGGTAATAAAGCATATTCACAGCTTATAGAGGGGAACCCCACATTACCTGTCTAACTCCAGAACAGTCTTTCTCAAACCCAAAACCATTGTTATAAATGCCATCGTATGACCAGAGCATTTGTATATACAACTTTGTTCTTCTCTTAAGTATACGAATATCCAGTTTGCTTTTAATAACAAGGCCTTGTATAAATGAGTTTTATGCCCTTATGTCTCCTTTTAGTAATTCTTAAATATGCTGTATGGCATCCAAACACTACTTTCTTCACTTAATTTTTCTTGTCATTTTATTCTTCAAGTCTAAAATGGGCTGGAAATAGTTATGCACTATTTAGCGTTAGCTGAATAAATTAACAAAATTACTTGATACAAATATAAAAGAATCAGTTTGTGTGGCCACAATGAAAACTGTTGAATAATATTTATTTTCCTTATCTCACCTCAAATAAAAAAATCTCATCAGAAATTCAAAATGACACTACTTTCTTCTTTAAGCTTTCATGATTATTGTTTATGCTAGAAAAAGAATCTTATAATTGTGTTCAAGAAACTAGCGAAGTGTGTACATCTTTACTGTACAGTCATACTTTTTTTCCAGTCTGTTCCAAAGGAATAATCCTCATGTCTATTTTCAACAGAATCTAGCCTTGCTCTAAGCTGATATTAACTAGAGATGAGATTTCTTTTTAAGAGCAAGTTAAGCTGAAATCAAACTGCAAACACACTTCTTTTTTTTTTACCAACTTTAAGCTGTCATACTCTGAAAGATTGTATTTATCATGTTCCATTTTGAAGTTACAAAGGTACAGTATGTAAAAGATATGACCATTAGAGATAAACATAAATATAATTTCAGTCTGAATATGCTAACTATTAGCATGTAATCATTGCCACCTATTCTAAACCATCAGAAATGTTATACTCCCTTCCCTTGTCTGAGTCTTCTTCCTCTAGATCTCTTCAGTTTGTAGTGCAGCATCTTGAGCATCACAGTACAGTAGAGAATCCTGACAGAGAAGATATGGACACTTGCACCCTGGCTATTGTGTAATTCAAGATCCCAGCCGGAAAATAACGGCGTCATTCCCAAATGAAGAGTAGAGTCTGTGTCAAGTAAACCATCAGAAAGTGTTATGAGGGTCAACGGAACTAATGAAACAGAGAGGGTGTTACTCCCTGGGAAGTCTGATGCTTTAAAAACAAGATGTAGGCTTTATGTAATCCCTGGAGGAACTCACTGATGACAGGCATTCTCTGTGCTAAACCACCTAGACATTTCTCCAGCTAGAATATAAATTTATTACACTAACAGTGTACATTTACTCACAGTAAATATATACATATATATTTATATATGTCCAAGTATAAATACTTAGTTTTAATTATATGCTTGAAGTGCTAGGCACTAGTGGCAAATTAAGAATCAATTAATGTAATTTTAATGTATGTCTATCAAATAACCAGAGAGGTAATATCTTAATATTATGGGAACATGATAGCATTTCTAGAAAAATAGTTAGCTAGATCATAGAAAAAACACAGGAAAAGCCAAAGTTTGATGAAGGAAAATTAGCTTAGGAAGAGAAAAGGGCATGAAAAGAAATGGGTCGGAAGAAGCTATCCAGGTCTTCATTCTAGAAGAAAAAAATGTCACGAGGTATTTTTATGGTGGAAAGGAGGGATTAAACATTTGTTTCTAAAGGATACTCATATTGCATTGAAAACCAGATTGAAGATGCTAAAAGCATTACAAAGAACCCAATGAAGAGGTGTGGGGTACACTGGCATAGCAGATCATAGCCCCTGGCACAGAGGAGGGCTGGCAGTAAACTAAGGTGGAAGGCAGATAATAGCTTCCATAGCTGTAGCTTTTGCAACTGAGTGAAGGATGCTGGAAGACACTCTGCTAGGGAACTCACGGTGGGAACTAGGTTCACTTACATTTTAATTTTAATGTAATTTAATTGAGTTTAAAATACCTTCTTAAATAATACAATTAGAAATGTCAAACATGCTCTGAGATGACAAGAGTCATTATTAGAGACATCTTGACGCTGAATGTCTAATCGTTATTGAAGTCATCATTGTGGGTGAGTGTGAACGATTAGATAAAGAATTGTTAGATGAGATGGACTCAGTGGACAAGTCTTTGGAAAATTATGTCATAAGGGCAACCAGAGTCACCAACTGAGATTCCACCAACAGAGATGCAAGAGAGAAACCCAGAGAAAGCCAAAGCAGCAAGAAAAGGAGGTACTTCAAGAAATAATGATCAGAGCCCAGTTTAGTGGCCACGCCTTTAATCCCAGCACTTGAGATGCCTGTGAGCTCAGGGCCAGTCTGATCTACATAGTGAGTTCCTGGATTGCCAGAGCTATTTAAGGAGACCCCATGTCAATAAAACACAGACAAAGAAAAAGAAAAGAAACAGCGGTCAATAGTTTGATACTTCATTGAGGATTGAGCTTCATCAATAGTTTG
>JABTXL010012493.1:11247283-11266075 GCA_025134845.1 Neodon shergylaensis
AGCTTCATCAATAGTTTGATACTTCATTGAGGATTGAGCTTCATCAAGCATGTACCTTAAAAGTGTCATGCGCCCTGAATCACAGGTGCAAAGACAAGGCTACAGTGGTACGTGTGAATAAATGATTCAGTATAGGCAAATTTTGCTAGATAAAGAGAAAATAGGATGTAATATGGAATGAGTTATTAAGGACATCTTTTAAAAATAGAGTAGATATTTATGTATGCCTTTACTGGTGGAAATGATCCATTGAAGAGAGAAAAATCAGATAAGAGGGATAATGAAAACATCTCAGTCCATTTTGTGCTACTATAGTAGAATCACTGAGACTGGAAAATTTATAACGAGCAGAAACCTTTTGGTTCATGTTCAGGAAGCTGTGAGCCCAACTGCAAGGGACCAACATCCTGTCAGTGTTGCTCCATGGTGGAAGGCAAGGAGGGTGCTAAAGAGAGCACGAGATAAAATTTCAACCTCACTTTATCATAATGGCCATTAATACACTTAGATTCTGAAGAATTCTCACGATTTCTATTCTTCCAGGTGATCTAATGCCAAACAATATTGCATTAATATTAAATTTCCAGTCTAGAGGGCACATAACCAACTCTAGCAAGATAAAAGGCTAATTTGAACTTTGGCATAAGTTATTTTTAATGCTTTCATCTTGAGTTTTTGCGGTTATAAATGGAAAAAAATAATATCTACTGCTTAAGATTGTACCAACCGTGAGATATTATAGGGTTGGTAGAATGAATGCTCAATAAATTTGCTGGCATGCAGTACACTTTATAAACTGATACTTAAAATGAACCCAAAGTTAATGTTGTCTAACGCACGTAAGATATTCAACAATATGTACTAAGTGTAAATGAAATGTCATTATGACATGTGGGATTTGATTATCATAAATGGCAGTGGCTTTGATGAACGTGGCCACTTACTGGATCACAGACACAACTTGAATTCTCAGTTCTGCTGCTGCATGGAGCTTGCCTTTATGATGACATTTGGGGAATTTGTGTTTACAGGGTACTATTCTTCTGCCGGGAAATAAAGTCATTGAGCATCCATGCAATGAAGAGAGCCCAGGGAAATTCCTTTTTGAAGTCATTCCAGGTAAGATCAATTTTCTGTTTTGATTAAATTATTGCTGTTCATGTGGAGGAAAGTGAAGACACATCAGGTTTTGATCTCCTTCAATTCTGGCTAAAAACCTTAATTGAGAATGCAAGCATTTGCTTTGGCTATCATTTACACAGACAGTGATACCACGTTTGCACATAGATACAAACAAATGTGCACACGTGTGCATGAGTGTGCTCGTGGCCACAGGAGAGTTCATTTGCCCATGAGACTCCTGATTTGGCTGGAACTGATGAGATGGTATTGCCATGGACTGTGTGAGATGAGTCTAGTTTTATAAGGATCTTGTGATGGAAACTTTGCTTGAGATCCATTCAAATTCTGTTCCCAGAGGATTATCTGATAAATTCCCTTGCAAAACTGCTTTTTGAATAAGTCTTTTCTATTAAAAAAAAAATCTCTCAATGCCCAAATAAGAATTATTACAGTCCTGTGTCTCCACTTTGCTTCCAACCAACCACGTACACATGTCTGGCCTGTGGACCGAGGATTTGTCTCCCAGGTCATCAAGAGTGTTCAATATCTGCCACATCTGTTCACTTTGCTTTGTTCATTCTTCTTGGCTATCCACTCCTACCCGGTTTAGCCTATCTAATCCATACGTACATCTTAGAATAGCCCTGAAACTGCACCTCCAAAGCCACAGCCTATGTCTTTGATAAGTTCTTTGGTGTCTCCTTATCACCTGATAAAAATAAAAGGGGGTGAAGAGTGTGTTTTTATAGAGTTGGCATTGGACAGCCTGGTTGGTGTGATACGGATACTGATTTCCATGCAGTGTAGGGTGGGTATGAATTGATTCGTGTATGTAACATGTAATTTGTATCAATAACGCCGGGACAAAACCAGTCAGTCTGACCTATTTTCCCAAATTAACAAAGACTGGGATTCTCAAACGTGGAAGCATATTTTCCCCTCAGTGGGAACATCTGCAGCGTTGACCTCATCAGGTTCAAGATGGTATCCGTGACTAAATGTTAATTAGTGCAGCTGAAGTGAAGAAAGGTTAGTCCGATGTGTTGTGTTATTTGTTTCCCTCCGTGGAGAACACACTGTAAGAAACCTGACTCTTGTTTGCCCTATTAAAGCCCTTTATTCGTACTTCTTAGAGGAATACCCCCGATAGAACTAGATTCCAGATGTTGCAGAGGCTTTGAAGTATCAGTAGAGGCAATCTCTTTCTCTATTTATCCTCTCACACCAGGGCCTGTTGGCTTTTAAACCAGTGTGGTATTAAATGGATGGCTTTGGCTTTTTATCTCTAGTAATAACGTCAAGAGTCTGTCCACTAAGTCAGTCTGCTAGCTGTCCGTAGATCGCAGCTTTTAGAAAAGGCTCTGTTGTGAGGTGGGCATTCTTGAACCAGTGTTAGAGTGCCATGTCTTCAGGTCTAAGACACTGTGAAAAAATTGTCCCAATATGTTGTGCCTGGGCACGTGTCTTACAGACAGTGCACATGCTGTAGGGCCTGTGATACACTGCAATGAAGACACTGAAGGCTACGTGCTAAGAAGTCTGGAGTCTGTAAAAGTGTGCAGGGAATTGGGTCTCGATGCTATTTCCGTAGCAATACTTACAGGGTTCTCATACCTCCAGTGAGATAGGTTGCCGTCTAAATTATCAGTGCTGTGAGTTAAGATTTACAGTTCCACATGGTCTTACAGAGCACGGAGAGAATGTGACAGTTGTGCTTTCAAAGGGAACCTAGAAGCTCACAGGTGACTCTGAACGTCAACTGTCTTTGTTACTAACTTCAGTAACTGGGGTTTTACTTCTGCAGAATGATGTTCTCAGGCAAGTACCTGTGTGCTCGGCGTAAGAATATGGATATCTGTTGTATATAGTAAATGCTGGACTTTTGAAAAATTAGGATTATTTACAAACAGCAAGACACTTGCTTTATCTTTCCAAATGGGAATGACAATATGATATTTTCCAGTTTTTCCAACTGCATAACGTTTTAACATGAAAATTTGAGAGGTTACAGTAAAATGTTTTCATTAATCAAAAGCTGAAGGAAGAAAGAATTGGAAATATATGGCTGGCACTTTGTATTACATGTATTTGTCATATATGCATACATATATGTGGCAAATCTATATTCTATATTGGTTTTCTCTGTAGAGTTCTCAGTTGTCACCTTACATTGTACACATAATAAATACAGAGCCAACATACCTGTCCTTATGGACGTAAACGTCAAACTCTAACTACCCAAGATATGTGAATGAATATGAGACACTGAAATCCTTTAATCCTATTGGTTCCTGGTGATTTTCCACAACGCTAGTGAAAACCTCCAGCAAGCTCTTTGCTATTTATACCAACACTCTATACATGTATACAGATTTGCATGAGAGGGCAGTTTATTTTCACATAAATTACAGCTTCATAATGTATTTCAATATATGGATTTTTAGGGTTTTTTTTGCATTCGAGATGTCTAAAACTAGTAAATAATAAGAAAAATAATAAATTTTCGACAGAATTGGGAAACTTGCATCTTTGTATATTACTAATTCATGTTCATTTGCATATCACATTTCTATGCTGATGTTAGACTTGTAAAATCCTAACTGGGAAAACAATCCACTCTAAATAAGTGTGAATTTTTTATAGATTTATTATCCCTGAAATGAGTTATCTTCTGAACAATGCCATGACTTACAACATCTCACTTCAATTTTTCCAATTTCTCTACTTTTTTTTTCAAAAAGATGTTTGCCAAATTGGCAAATTTGAAGACTATACAGTCAGATGTGCCAAATTTTAGACTGGAGGGAATGTTTCTGGCCAAGTACTAAGCCTTTGGGAAATGTGATTGAGAAAAGAATGTTGGCAAATTCTTTAATTGAAGAAAGAAAATGTGGCTGGTCTTTGCTTCTTAAAATGTGTTTGGGTTGAGCTTTCCGTGTTTTGTTACAAAATGAGCACACTGATGAATGGAGCAATAAAGCATTGATTTTCTTAGAATCACATCCCAGGAAGAATAAAAGGGAACACAGACCCAGCTAAAGAGGGGCAAAGAGAAAAGGGGGCTCTGCACCCTTCTAGGCAGAAGCAGCATCTTCACAGTTCTAGCTGCAACCTTAATACTCGGCACCCCAGGCACACAGTTGCGTGTATCTGTGATGTTGCTGAAGACGGCGCAGCCGTGTTGAACTGTTGGTGCTCTGTGAGGCCTTCCCTTCTGCTTCTGTGACTGGAGGATAAAATGGGGGTGGGCATCCTGCCCTGCTTCCTCCTCCTCCTTCTCGTCCTCCTCCTTCTCCTCCTCCTTCTTCTTCTATGCCTTGGTCTCTGAATGTAGGGATCCTAGCCCACGGATGCTGTTACTGGAATATAGCACCTCACACCGCCTGGCCTTTGTGCTCCCCTTGGAATGGTAATACTTTCATGGTGGATTCATAGGGTTTTCTGTGTTTGTGGGATTGGCAGCACATGCACTTCCCATGGCAGGCTGCTCCCGCTGTGTACGTGGCCCTTTTGGATGGAATACAAGAGGACTTACTGTCCAACTGCTTTCTTTTGGGGTATTTAAGCAGCCAGCACATTCGTGTTCCCAGGCCTGGAAAGGGAGGGAAACCCGGGCTGTTTCCCTGCTCCCATATATTGTGCTCTTGTGCTTTTCTCTGAGGGAATCAACCACAGGATATAGCTTAGTCAGTGGCTTGCCAGCTTCAGGTTCCAGCAGGAGGCATGACCTTGGGAGGAAGAGGAAGATTTCACAGTTTACAAGCCGTGTCCTTGCATCTTCCTGACTTCCTAAACAAGGATGTACTGTGTTGTGATGAGTGCTTTGTCTCCATGAATTATGTGTTGCATGTCTATGCCTGGAGGCCAAGGGGGAAGAAGAAGGTGATGGATCTCATGGAACTGGAATTGGAATGATGTAGACTACCATGTAGGTGCTGGGAACCAAACCTAGGCCCCCTGCAAGAGTAGCGAGTGTTTTAAAGCACTGAGAGATCTCTCTATCCAGTCTTCCTGATTTTATATAGCTGGCAGACAGTCTTGCATATCCCTCGAAAGTTTGTACCTATCATGAAGCCACTCTCTTAGAGAAGCATGTCCAGTTTCCTGGTCATGCCTTGTAACCACAGTGGCAGGGCTCCATCTCTGACTTGGTTTCTATCCTTAGCTCCACATCGCATCCATGGTCAGCCAGAGGCAGGGCTCTGTCTCTGACTTGGCTTCTCTCCATAGCGTGCAAAGGGTGCAGATCCAAACAGCATCCATGGTCAGCCATGGGCAGGGCTCCATATAGCACCTCTGGTCTTTTCAACTGAGGATCTTGGGCTTTAACAACACTGTGTTTTTCAAGCTGGAGTCCTTCAAGGCAACGTTAGGATAACATAGAAGACATGTTGATACAGTCCCACCTATATTTTTAAAGCAAGTTTCTGGGAAATTCATCCAGATGGAGAGTAACATTAGGGCTCTTACTGGCAGTGCTCTCTGGAGATGGCTCACTGAGAGAATGAGAGGGTTGGACTGGGACAGGCAGAACTGTCTGCCTGCCATTGCAGCTGAGGTTGTATCTAAGTCTATGGAGCTCTGAAGATGGAATGCCCCTTGGGGTTGCTCAGACACAGGATCTGGCTTTTATTTTCTAAAATCAACTATGCCTTGGTTATAAAACAAGATAAATCCAGGCCTGGTGAGTCCCTGAGGCACTAGAGAACATCTCAGCTTCTTTTCCATGAATCTTTTCTCTTAGTCTCCACAGGTCCTTGATGGGAGCAATATGGTTGCATCCATTACATACATGAAGAAACTGCTACATGGAAAGATAATTTGCTCAAGGGTGATAAGCTAACACTGACTGCATTAACTAGAGTCTATAAATATAGACATGTATTCTTCTACTTGTCTCTGTGTGAGATTCTCTGTGCATATAAAACGGTATGTTGCTGATTTACAGGCCAAATTTCAGGAGATTATAAATGTGTATAAGTGTAATTATGAGGACTTAAAATGAGTCAGCAGCATATTAGAATCTGGACCACATTTTCTGGAACATAGGCATGTGAAGTTACTTGCTTTTGACCCAAATAGATAAACAGAAATCTCTCTTCATCTCATCCATTAAGATGGAGAGTTTGAACACTTGAGGTGAGAGTAAGCATTTAATTTATTTGAAACTATTCACATATTTAAAAGCATCATAAAATGACCACTGGGTGAAGATGCCTGCAGACTCATTGCAAGCCTTGCTAAGGTCACAGCAGAGTGTCAAGAAAACGCAGAATGAAAATGCACTTTCCAGAAGTGTTCTGACCTGATGGAAATAACTCTCTCCAAGAAAATGTGCTCCCCACGAGCACCTTTAGATTCTGAAGCCCAGAGAATAAACACCGAGGGAGCTGTTCTCAGGGTCTTCATGCACTCCTGGTACACACTGAGTAAGAGATTTCCCGTCTATGCCCATATACCTTATACCTCATCTGTATTGTCCTGATGAGCTTTAAATACAAGGGGAGAGTCTTAGTTTTACTGCAGCTTGATATGCCATGCTTTGTTGATATCCATCAGAGACCTGCCCTTTTCTGAATAGAAAGGGAGGAGGAGTGGTTGGGAGGGGTGAGGGGCATCTGTGGGGGAATGACTGGAAGAAGAGGAAGGATGGGAAACTGCAGCCAGAATATTATGTAAGTAAACAAATACATGTATTTTTCTTAAAAAGAGAGAGGAGAGGAGAGGAGAGGAGAGGAGAGGAGAGGAGAGAGAGAGAGAGAGAGAGAGAGAGAGAGAGAGAGAGAATTGTCCATTGTCTAGCCACATGTGCCACCAGCTGTATGCTGGGAATCAGTCCCTCAACCAAGGAGCGACCCACTATAGATCTCAAAGGCAGTTGCCAGCATTCCAGAATCTCACCTCTCCGGTGGGACCAGTTCCCAGGGTCTAACAGGAAGTCAGAGGTCATCTTATGTCTTCGCTTATCCAAAGGAAGGAAAGAAGAGGTGGATATAGAACAAAGTGGAATGAGGAAAGAAGAAATAGTTCCAGAAACAGAAAGGCCTATGTGACCCCTCTGAGGCATTTGTCATCCCTGGAAAAAAGTTCAAATCCTTCAGGAAAATAACAATTCACCATTTTCTTCCCCTTCCATCATCACGATGGAGTTAGATCCTACACCCTCACACAAGCATATAGGTTCTACAAATTTTAATAACAATGTATCCATTCTAAGTATTTTCCATGATTTCATAGGATCTCAGTGATAGCCAGTAGAAAACATGATTGTTCAGAAAGTAGAATAAATGTATTATAGATCCTTTTTTAACCAAAAGTATGCGGAATCATACTTTTTTTTTATGACTTTGTGAACTTCTTTTCAATCATGGACATGGGTGAAGTGCAATGGTTGAACTCCAGGCCCAAAGGCTTTGTTAATCACTATAATCACTACCTTCATCTTTCAGTTCCTGCTGCTGTGTTTAGATGCTGTGTCCTCTACTTCCTGCCCCAGCTCTGTAACATGCTCGCACAAACACAATAGCTTCCCATGGATGCTAGCTATTGGCCAGTGTAGTAAGTGCTCTCCATGAGACTTTACCTTCCCAATTTGATTGTTCTTCTTGTCCCACAATGTGAAACTCCTTGGGTCTATGCCACACATTTACACAGAACATGTCCTGGCTAGGACATTTCATAGGTCTGGAGTCTATAAAAGTCTTTGTTTACCAAAATTTGAATCTCCTCAGACAGTCGGTACAGCTGTGTTATGTTACAAGCCAACTGAGTAATAAATAGTTCTGACAGATATCCATGGGTGTCTCTGGGAAAGAAAAGACTTGGCTAATTTTCTAGTTTGGGAAGGTAATTATGCAATATTGGCAATGAAAGTTTACCAGTTTTGTCTGTGTTTGTGACTCCTGAATTGAACAAATGAAGTCATTTGGTATATTAACTTGCTATCATTTCAAAATACAAGTCACAGACTGGAGTGATGGATTGGTGAGTAAGGTTTTATTGTTCTTCTGGAGGATCCAAGTTGGATTCCCAGCACCCATTTTGTGTAGCTCACAATTGCCAGTAACTCAAGCTTCAGGAAAATCCAATGCCTTTGGCTTCTGCAGGTGCCCCAACATACACATGTACAAACCCACACACAGATGCACACATATACATAATTAAAAATAAATAAAAGTGGGGAAGAACTGCGGTTGGAATGTAAAATGAAATTAAGATAAATAAATAAAATAAAAAGAATAGAAATAATCAAAATTTTAAAAGAAAGTCAATATTTGGCATTTATGTAAATATGGAGATACCTTAAAATTTATTTTTAATTTTGTGTATTTGTGTGTGTGTCTGTGTACATGAGTTCAGTGCCTGCAGAGAACACAGATGGCATTGTATCCTCTGCAGCTGGAGTTACAGGTAGTCTTGAGTTACCAGATACAGATGCTGGGAACTTAACTAGGATCTTCTGCAAGAGCAGTATATGTTCTTAACCACTGAGCTATCTCTCCAGCAATACTTTCAATAAGTGGTTTAGCTGTAAGACTTGGTTATTGTCAGGATCCCTATGCAAATATGCTGCTAAGGCATCTACTTGTACAATAGTGGCTGTGTCTTAAACTCCCCCCTCTTATTTAAGAACTATGCTAGAATCCATGCAGTTGTATTTGCTCAGGAGTGGTGGTGACAATTCTCTGTCTGCCCAGGTCCGTAGACAGCCCTGCAGTCTTCTGTGGGGTATGCAGATCATCTAGAGAGCCGGAGTAGGAGTTGCTTACGTTATGAAGGCAGAATGTGCGCCAGCACTTGGAACATGAAGTCAATACATCGTTTCACTCAGCGTGGGGCCACTCTGCATTCTTTTCTTTAGAACAAGTTTAGGGATTTTGTTTTGCTTCCCAGTTCTCTTCCTACATAAAATACCTTGAGGTGTGACTTTGAAAGAGCCTCTTTGCCCAGCACAAAGAGGACGTTTTAGATGTTTTATAATGCTTTGGCATTCTTGTGTGTGTTGTTTGAACCAGCGAGCATTCATAGAGTTTGTGAGCCTATGAACAATGTGAGCAAGTGGCCACTCACGAGATGTGTAGGCGGGGAGTAAGTTTTTACACTGCGCATGTGCTGGTCCACTCCCCAGAGCTGTGTGATAGATCAGGGATCCGTGAGCATTTTCTGGAAAGAACCGGAGCATTAAGATTACAAGCTTTCCATGGTAACAGGGTGTCTGCCCCCACTGCTCTCCTCTGGTAACGACACAAGTAGATGAGTGTGGCTGGCCAGTCCCAATACAACTGTTTTCATCAGCTCTGAAATGTACCTTCCAGTAATATATGTGTTAGTACTGCTATTTCATCGTATACTCAGAAAGCTAAGGTAGGAGGATTGCCCTAAGTCTGAGTCCACTTTGTGACACATAGTGAACCCCAGGCCAGTCCAGGCTACAGTGAGAACTCCTCTTAAATAAAAACAAAAATAGGAAGGCTGAGAAGATATCTCAGCTGGGAAAGTGCTTGCTGGTGAATATTAAGACCCAATTCTGATCCCTGACACCTAATATGAAGCAGATCATGGTGGGATGCCTGTGTTTCCAGTGCTGGGAAGACTGGGGGAGGAGAATCCTGGCCCCCACTGGCTGACCAGTCTGGCCTACTTGGCAAGTTCACCCCAGTAAGAGATTTTGTCTCAAAAAATTAGGAAGACAGTTCTGAGAAATGATATCCAAGGTTGACCTCTGTCCTCCATATGAATGTGTAGTCCCTTCCCATGTGAGCATACACATGAGGGGAGGGGAGATAGAGAGAGGGGGGGAGAGGAAGAGGGATAGGGAGAGAGAGAGAGAGAGAGAGAGAGAGAGAGAGAGAGAGAGAGAGAGAATTGCTACAAAAGGATTGTTATTAGTTTGAGGCTAACCTGACTATGTCATGTGGTGTTCTAGGCCAGCCTGGGCTACAATGTGAGACATTATTTCAAATTAACCAAACAAAAATGAGGAAATAATTTAATTTAATCATAAAAGAACTGCTATTTCTCTTTTGATTCCTGTTACAGTCACTTAAAAACGTGAAATACAGACAGTGGGCCAGATTTGGCCATGACCACGGCTTTCTAACCCCTGTGCCAGATTTTTAAAAAAAGCCAAACTATAAAAATTAGGATGAAGACACGAATAGAAGTCTTTACTGATGCCACCCGAGCTGGGATCAGGCCTCTGAGACAAACTGTCTCGGGCACAGCATTGCCTTGAGTCAGCCACGCTTGGGAAAGGGACCATCAACAGTTTTATTTAGAAGAACCATCTCTAAATATTATACTAAAATACCACGTGATGCTGAAAATATCAGGGACCAAACTGAGTTTGTCTCTGCTTTGATCCAGCTCCTCCAGAGCTGAACCTCCTAGCCACAGCTCAAATCTGTGTGACTCTGGAAATGATGGCTGCCAGTAATAGTTGACTGGGTGTGCTTAGAAGCAAACTATTTCCCATATACTTCGTCCACTCCATCCGAGTTGGGCAGGGATCGGGTGCATTCTGATCTGGAAGCACGCACAGGGCTAAGTGGGCTTGGAACATCTTCTAAACATTTGCTTTTGCACATACATCAGCCTACAGTGCCCAGGCCCTCTCATAAAGTAAACGCACATCCCTTCTATGGAGAGGTCAAACAAATTTAACAAACTTCTCTTCTGAGCAGTTGCCAACCTCTCCCTGCCCACCCTTCACCCCATTGTGATGACTTTAACACCAGCAAGAGGAACACTTCCATCAATTCATACTTATTGTTTGCTGAAGTTACATGTACATATATGCACATTTGCAGTCTTGGGTATTGATGTATGTCAGGCTTTACTTACAGTGGTTTATTTAGTGATATGGTCAATATCACTTCCCTCAATGACAATCAGAGATACATACTCAAATTCCCAGTACTAAGACTGCGACTTCACGCCCATCGGAGCCCACAAGCCAGCTTCTGCCACCAGAAGATAGGTATATTCTCTAGAATATACTAATAGCTAAGTTCTAGGAACACCAAAAATAGCCAGAAAGAGTTCAGTCATGAAAAGTCAGCATCCACATAAACTGTAGCTTCTTCTGTCCCCAGTATTCACATTTGCCGACATTTTTTATTTTCTCTCCTCTTCTTGGAAGCTATTGAGAAGAGATATAGCGCCTGCTATCCTCAGTGTTTAGTAGAGAGCCATTGTATAGTGAACAGCCAATGCATGTCTTCTGGTTTAATGAACAAAAATGACCGGTTTTATCTGGTGGAATGACGGT
This sequence comes from Neodon shergylaensis, assembly GCA_025134845.1. Classification (NCBI taxonomy): domain Eukaryota; kingdom Metazoa; phylum Chordata; class Mammalia; order Rodentia; family Cricetidae; genus Neodon; species Neodon shergylaensis. Next base: position 11,258,676 of record JABTXL010012493.1, read on the forward strand.
GCTGGGCTAGTCAAGATGAGGACCTTTCAGATATGACTTATTGAACTGGATCATAGCTGCTTTTCCCACTACCTTAGGACACCAGGAACTTGAGGAACCCATTAACTTCTCTAGCTCTTTTCTCTTCAAAAGCTAGTCCCCATGGCCTCACCACTGAGTCCATCACCAATACTAAAACCAACCCTGTCTTTTATTACTTTGGTGACAGAAGCTATTTGTTAATAGGTTATTTGCCTGAATAATTGTATTTTCCTTGCTCATTGTTTTTAGGGGCATGGTTTTAATTATGCATGCTCAAGCTGCTTGGGCTTACCTGCCTCTTTCATCCAATAATTGAAAAGGGCTTTGTAATTGAATGAGGCTGAGAAAACAGACAGTCAAAGACCCAAACAAATATCAGGGCTCTTCCCTGTGAATGGAGTTCCTAGAGCAGTTTTCTCCTGTGGAGGTACATCTTGAAGGGTTTAGCTGGAAAAAAAATCAGGTTTGAGTGACCTGATGGCTGGTAGTGAGAGCAGCCAATAATTTAGAGAAATCATATTTCTCAGGAAATAAATATTTGAGAGGAAATGAGTGTGCAGCAAACAGCTGCTGAGGAGTATGGGAGAATGAGCTGTAAGAAAACTGGTGAATAACTGAATCCATCCATCTTCAAAGTACTGTACCCTGACGTCTGTCCTAGAATGGTCAAGGGTAGGGTTCACTGGGAGTCTCTGAATCCATCCATCTTCAAAATACCGTACCATGACGTCTGTCCTAGAATGGTCAAGGGTATGGTTCACTGGGAATCTTGAGAGGTCTTGTGCATCTGACAATGTGCACTCCTTCCTCTCAAGAATCCTGAACAATAAATAAGACATTTGGCAGCTGAAGGTAAAGTCACCAATGACTTGCAAGAACCATGATTTTATTTTTGTTTGTTTGTTTGTTTGTTTGTTTTGGGTGATTTTAAACTTTACTTCATCCCTAAGTTTTCTTGAGATAGATGAGGGTAGAGAAAGGAGATTGAGCTTCACTTACCAGTAGAATTAACAAAGGAAGAAAATGGAGTCATTTGTGTAAGGAAAGTATCCAGGCTCCCTGGAGGCTAGTGTGGGAAAGGAATTAAAGACTGGGTGTTCTGCATCATCAGAACGAGTGATGAATCCCTCCCTCAGACTGTTGTGCTGTGGAACAGTCTTTGTACACTGAAAATATGTATTACTATCATTGGTTAATAAAGAGCTGACTGGCCTATAGCTGGGTAGGAAGAGAGTGGATGGGAGAGTCAGACTAAGAGGAAGCTGGGAAAAAGAAGGGTAGAGTCTGAGGAGTCACCAGGAGATGCAGAAGGAACAAGATATGCTGGAGGACAGTAAGGCATGATCCTGGTGGCAACACATAGATTAATCGTAATGGGCTAATATAGGTTGTAAGAGTAATTAGCCTGAGCTATTGGCCAAATATTTATAATTAATAATAAATATTTGAGTGTTTTTTTAGGAGCAGCTGCCAGCACACAGAGAAACTCTGTTTATACTGAGGAGAGACAGAAACATAAGGAGCACCAATATCTTAGGACAAAAGGTCAGTTGACATCACACCTAAGTCCTGGTGTAGAGACTAAATAGTATTGGACTGTACCCTAAATTTGGCAGGGACTTGGGATATAAAAGGGCAGTGACAACTCTCCAGAGTCAGTGAGTCTGCAGCTGGGGTTTTGATTTGATAACTGTAATGTTAAGACCTTCAAGCTGAGGAAATATTGGCAAATGTAAAAAGACCACAAAGTGGTACAAGTGCCGCAAATATGGAAGGGTGGTACCAAGAGAGTGTTGTCAACTCTGGCGTTTGTTTATCCATAGACTTCACGGCATGCAGGCATGATTTTTGGACTTCCCTTTTTATAGGCCTGGTCAGAGGGGCCCCAGAAAGCTTCCTGGCAACAGGCTATATCATTCAGCTAATTTTGTAAAAGAAAGAAAGAGGTATGTGCCCATAAAATCTAAGAACAGTAAGCCTCGTTTCAAACTTGTATACTACATTCATAGTATCAGCCAGCTGTGACCAGCAGACCTTGCAGGGGAGTCACTGGACTGTAGTCAGGAAAGAGCCTTGACTTAGCAGATCCTCTGATCCCATCCTGAAGCTCTCCCTGGGAACTGTAAGTTGAGCAGCACAAGTTCTAGACCAGCCAGTACACCCGTGACAAGGGGGTAAATAGTGCGCAGAAATTTCCTACCTTTCTAAAGCTGTCAGAACTAGGGAACAAAAGCTGAGTTCTATGTAAGGGAGCTGTGTTTTCCAGAATTCAGGAGACAGAGCCCAATGTCAGAGTGCTGAATGGGCCATCCCTTTGGTGAAGTCTTTCCTTGGATTGTACCAGCTCTGTCACATCGTATCTTCATAGGGCCTTGTTGTTCTGCCTTTTGGTGTCCTGCTTTCTTCTTATGATGACTTCAGAGGGATTGTATTGACATCAACCCACACTGACCCATTCAGCTTAGTGACCTCTTCAAAGAGCCTCTCTTCCGGTTTGAGAACTTAGAACTCTTAAGTTCAGTGTGTGTTTTCAGGAAGCACACCTCAGCCCATTCTAAAATGCACAACCCATACCAAAGGGGAGATGAGGCTTGACCACCCTTCATCTGTTAAACCCAGACCTTGACATATGTGTATCAGGCTGCAGCTCAGCACCTGACTTTCCTCCCATAAAGACTAGAGGCCAGAAGCACAAAGACCATGGGGACTGCAGAAAAAAAAAAAACTTGTCCTAATATGTACTTGCTCTTTCCTGGAAAAAATCCTCGGATTTACAAGTTTTCAAGGTTTTTTTGTTTTATTTTTAACATTCTGCCTACAAGAAGTAGACCGAACAACTAGCTATAGTAGTACTGTTATTTTGATCTTTTCCTCTTGTTTTAGGAAAACTGGTTTTAATTTGGGAATGAATTCTTTTTCCAAAGTGGTACCCAGTGTATTAAACACCCCTGTGCTATGTCCAGTCAGGGCAAGCAAACCACCATCAACTTTCCCTTCTTCTTATCCAGCAGCCCAAGCCTTCTGCTGTGAATTACCAACATGTTGCTGAAATGTTGAAGAGTCAGGAGCATCAATACAAGCAATTAAGGCTTCTTGAAAACAATTAGTGCAGGGCATGACATGATGCAGGGCTCATTTCTTCAATGCCAATCACAGAGTTTTCCCCTTGAGTCATTATCCCTCGTGTGTCACTTGCTCACAGGAATCAAGAGAGATAATGACTAAGCCGTGCTTGGAGGCTGTTTGATGCTGATCTGTTGCCTGTGATTTATCATAATGGGCTCTTTGATTGAAAGATAAATACCTCATTTCACGGAGGCAAATCAATTATTATTTCAATAGTTTATTTATTGTCTGTTTTGTTTTCGACTCCTACATAATTGTATGACCCACTTAAGTTTATACATATTCCTCAGACTTGCTGGACTCAAATAGACAAAACTTCTTGTATTTCCCATCTTATCTCCTTCTCCTCTTTTCCAACTAAGAAGCTACCCATTCCCTTCCTCGTCTTCTTTTCTTCCTCGTTGTCCTTCTGTCTTTGAAGTCTACTCACTCCAATCTTTTCAGGAACTGTGTATGTTCTACTGATGTCTCTTTCTTTGTATGTAGCTCTGCCTTCTATGGTCCATTATTCTCATAAACAATTCTATTGAAAATCACATTAATCTCACACATCTTAAACTGTAAAGCTACGAGCACTCAGTAATACCTTGGATTAAATGCTGAGTCGTTGTCTCTTGACCACGCTTCTCTCAACAACTGTCAACTTAGCTTTCTTTTCTCAACAAGCATCCTTTTATACTCTTCTACAGTTCATGTTGGTGCTTCAATCCACTTCAGCTTCCTAAGAAGACTCTTTCTTATTAATGTCATTGGTGTGAGCAAATGTTTCTGGGTGCAATTATTGTTTTTGTTCTAATAAGATCTGCCTATTGCAGTCACTAGGCATAGCTGATAACTCCCTGATTCTCAGTTCATATTCTTCTCTTCCATTGACTTCAAGGACATCACACCTTTCTGTGCACGTTTGTGTGTGATATCAGTGAACATTACAAAATGGAATTATCAGATGAGAACAGTGTATGTGAATGTCTACAAGCCTGTGTCCCTCAAATGAAGATGATGGTCTTTGTGTGTTAGTTCCAGGAGCCTCCATCTACTTGTCTAGCTTCTCTCTCATCTCTACTGTGACAGCAGGCCCTTTCAATTCAATGCCTTCTCTGTTTTGCCCTGAACAATTAATATGATCCCCCCCCCAGTTCTGTTCATCCTACACACTATTGCCAAACTGAGCCTTTTTAGATTTGGCTTCACTAGGAAGTCTGACCTTGAGTTCAAGATGCCCCTGCCACAGCCTCCCTACAGCTGAAAGCACAGACAAACAGTCTCAGCATTGTGTTGTTTGTGTAAGCCTTTACTTTTAGACTATTTTAGGTTTCTATGAAAAGCAGAGAGAATTTTCATATGCAAAGTGATGTTTTATACCCAAATATGACCCTCCTCTCCTATTTGAAAAAAACAAAACAGAAGAGGCTGGAGAGATGGGTCTACCGTTTAGAGCACTTCCTGCTCTCGCAAAGGTCAGGTGAGTTTCCTAACACATTATGGCTCAGCACCATCTCTAACTCCAGCTCCAGGGATCCGCTGCTCTCCTCTGGCCTTCATGAACACTAGGCACACATGTGTTGCACAGACACACATGTAGGGAAAATATTCCTATAAATAAATCTAATCCTTTTGAAGTCAGACGAGAAAGCCCCTATATAAACTGTCTCTGGTATCTTTCCCTCTTCTCCAAGGCTCTCACATCTATAGCCACAGTAGGCTCTCGGGTTTCCTGACGTCCACACTTCACTCATGTGGGCATCCTTTGTATATATTCTTTCCTTGCTCTAGACTGACTCCTTCCCAGTCATAAACAGGGCAGGCTAGCTTGAGCTCATCTCCCCAATACAACCTTAACTATGCTTCTTATGTATTTTATCATTCATGTGTATGTAAGTTTGTCTATGTACATATTCATGACGATGTCTATGTCTGTGTATAGGCATGTACATGAGGGTACCTGTGGAGGCTGGAAGATGGTGTTGGAACTAAAGCTTCAGGTGGTTGTAAGTTGGCCAATGTGGGTTCTGCAAACCAAACTCCAGTACTCTGCAAGAGCAGCAAGTGATCTTAGTCTCTGAACCATTGTTCCAGGCCTCATCTGTGCTTCTTTAGGATATGAATACCTAACCGAGTCTTCTAATATGTGTCATTCCACTTAGAAAGCTCATATGCTTTGATTCTTCTTATAAGAATACAAAGTTCCATGAAAACATGGAAGACAATTTACTCGTCGTCATGTTTTTAGCATAGCAAAATATCTGATGATATTACTTAATAGTTATTAGACAAAGGAAGGAAAGAAAGAAGGAAGGGAAAGAGGGAGGAAGACACAGAATAAGATCAGTAAATGGTAGACTATGGGTGGTATGTGTGTTACAGTATCTTGGTAATTCAAGTCAGGCCCAATGTTTGTTTCAACAAACATAGCTAAAACCAGGTATGTACAGAACTGGGCATGGTGGTACATGCCTGCAATTAGGAATCCAAGACAGGAAGATTTCAAGAGGCTGGGAAACATGGCAAGGACTTGATTCAAAAATAAAGAAAATGAATCAGCTGTGAAACAGATGTTATAAGTCATGTGTGTCCTTATAGAACTATGGCTTACCATCCAAATGAACATCTAGTAGAAGTAGTCTCCTGCAAAACCTTTTGATAAACTCTGATAAAGCCCATTTGGGGTGCTCTCTGGCATTATTAGGATGAGCAAATAGGAAAGATGGGTCTCTTCCTGGACAAGGTAGATTGTATGACTACCTGCAATCAATCCACTGTCACACAAATGAGGGTGGCGACCTCTATGAGTGAATCCCGGGACCCTCTCTCCACCTCTGCTTCTACTTACCTCCCAGGAAAGCAGCCCTAGTTACTTCTAATGTGCTGAAGTCCAGGGGTGAGTCTTCCTAACGCCTCTTCTCACCGTTTTCTCTCTGTAAATGTGCGAAGAATCAATTGGTGTGAAAGCACTCATGGAAAAGAAATAAGATGATTTATATTCCAATGTTTAAAAAATGAGTTTCTTCTGTCAGACTCCATTGACTTCCTTTCTTGTGTGCTGAAAGTTCATCTCTGAGTCACAAGATGACGGCTCTCCACAGTCAGGATGAACTGGAACCTGATGGTGAGCCTATCTGCCCTGCTCAGTCCATTGTCTACCTGTTGACCCCCAGGCCATTTACTTGGCGCCCCCTATAATGTGAATGGCTCCTTTTGCATTCCATGCCACTGAAGGTGCCATTTCATTCCCTGTCTAAGGCACAAAGCCTCAAGGGCATCGGTGGATGCTGCCAATGAGATTATTGCTGCTGAACCAATGCAGGGGGGCTGCAGGCAGGAGTCTGCCTCTGTGATCAGTCTAGTGACCAGTGACTCAGTCCCAAGCCAGGAGCCAAGAGCAGTGTGGCTCAGGATATTGATCATAGCTGAGAATACCACCATCCATCACAGGAAATTACTTGGGGTGGCAAGGAGACGATAATAAATATAGCAACTATGTGAACCCCAGACCTTCTATGTATTCTGATAGCCATAGCATTTACAAATTCACCCTCATCTCCAGTTTCCTTTGTGTGAGGACATGGAAGAGGTTAGGCTCTTGCTATCTGCCAACAGTGCAAAGGAATTATACTGGAAGGGTCAGTGGAGAGGGTTCATGATGAAAGAAAGAAGGATGGCTCACACTCTCAGCTCGGCTTTTATTCCGTTAGAGACCGATGACTGTGTGAATAACCTGTATGTCAAACTGGGCTGAGCCTCCTGAAGCACAATGTATCACTGAAGCCAGGAACTGTACGTTTTGAGCCAAACAAATCTCTAGGAGTCCTTGGCCAAATAAATATTCAGGACTACTTTTTAAGAGTCACCTGATAATATAAAGTTTTTCTTTAACTGCAAATAACAAAATCAAGCAGGAGTATAGAATTGTTTTCTGCACATTGCATCCAGACGTGAACATGTCCCTTTTGTGATACGAGCCATACTGTGTACTTCTGAAGGGCAATTTGCTTGAGATAGTTCCAAATTTAGTGCCCACTGTTTAATTACAGAAAAACAGAACACACCAATGAAAAAGCCTCTTGCATTCCTTGACAGCTGTCACATATGTTATCTAGAACACAAATACACAACAAAAAATGTAGAGGTTTCACTCCTCAGCATGGGTAAATGTCTATAGTTGTAGATGCGGCTCAAATGAATTGAAGGATTTGTGTTTTTCTTTTCCTTTCTTTCTTTCTTTCTTTCTTTCTTTCTTTCTTTCTTTCTTTCTT
>JABTXL010012493.1:11280488-11307497 GCA_025134845.1 Neodon shergylaensis
TTTTTTTTTTTTTTTGGTTTTTCGAGACAGGGTTTCTCTGTGGCTTTTTTTTTTTTTTATTAAAGACTTCTGTCTCTTCCCCACCGCCGCCTCCCCTTTCCCTCCCCCTCCCCCAATCAAGTTCCCCTCCCTCATCAGCACAAAGAGCAAACAGGGTTCCCTGTCCTGTGGGAAGTCCAGGGACCACCCACCTCCCTCCAGGTCTAGTAAGGTGAGCATCCAAACTGCCTAGGCTCCCACAAAGCCAATACGTGCAGTAGGATCAAAACCCATTGCCATTGTTCTTGAGGTCTCAGTAGTCCTCATTGTCCACTATGTTCAGCGAGACCAGTTTTAACCCAGGCTTTTTCAGACCCAGGCCAGCTGGCCTTGGTGAGATCCCGATAGAACATCCCCATTGTCTCAGTGTGTGGGTGCACCCCTCGCGGTCCTGAGTTCCTTGCTCGTGCTCTCTCTCCTTCTGCTTCTGCTTTTGACCTTGAGGTTTCAGTCTGGTGCTCCAATGTGGGTCTCTGTCTCTGTCTCCTTTCATCGCCTGATGAAGGTTAATGTTCAGGAGGATGCCTATATGTTTTTCTTTGGGTTCTCCTTCTTATTTAGCTTCTCTAAGATCCCGAATAGGCTCAATGTCCTTTATTTATGGCTAGAAACCAAATATGAGTGAGTACATCCCATGTTCCTCTTTTTGGGTCTGGCTTACCTCACTCAGGATAGTGTTTTCTATTTCCATCCATTTGCCTGCAAACTTCAAGAAGTCCTTGTTTTTTACTGCTGAGTAGTAGTCTAATATGTATATATTCCATACTTTCTTCATCCATTCTTCAATTGAAGGGCATCTAGGTTGTTTCCAGGTTCTGGCTATTACAAACAATGCTGCTATGAACATAGTAGAGCATATACTTTTGTTGTAAGATAAGGCCTCTCTTGGATATATTCCCAAGAGTGGTATTGCTGGGTCCAGGGGTAGGTTGATCCCAAATTTCCTGAGAAAACTCCACACTGCTTTCCAAAGTGGTTGCACAAGTTTGCATTCCCACCAGCAGTGGATGAGTGTACCCCTTTCTCCACAACCTCTCCAGCAAAGGCTATCATTTTATTTTTGAATAAAAAGCCCAAATGCATCATTTGCTCTCATCCAGTGCTAAACAATTGCTATGGGGTATTTTTAGGTTCCATATTTTTATAGACAAGAAAAGCAAGAGGAGCAGTGCTTCCATGCTTTGGAATGGTGGAGGGGACACTATAGATGCGGGAGGGTCCTGCTCCATGAGCAAATCGCATCTCTTCTCTGAGCATCTGTTTTCCTCCTCTACAGAAGACAGTTAATAATGTTCGTTAAAATTACTGGGTTGAGTTTCCTGTGTGCCGCAAGAGAAAATCAGCGTAATAAGCCTGATACTTTTCCAGGTAGAAAAGAAGTCCAGAATAGATGCAAACTTCCACCATGCGTCGTGGTGTTAGCCCGGGTGCTGAAGACACTGCTGCAGCATGCGTGAGCTTCAGGATGGTGGGCAAGGCCAGGTAGAAGGCAGCATATAGATGCCAACTTCCACCATGCATTACGGTGTTAGTCCAGTGCCGCATGTGCTGCTGCTACATGCGTGCGTTTCAGAGTGGTTTGCAAGTCAAGGGTGTGCAATTTAAATGTGGCTGCTTTATTAGGACTTAAACCAAGGAGGGGGAGGCATCAAACCTATGTATTTACGGTACTCAGATAGTGAGGCTCACCAGTGCATCCAAGGCCTGGCTGCCCTTCAAGGACTAGCAAGTTTTCTCTTCATGCCAGGGCATCAGCCTAGCCTTTGAATCGGTGCCTGTTTCCAAGTCCTGTTTGGAAGTCAGCACTTCAACAGAGCAACCTGTGATCCTCACACAAGCGTTACGTGCCAAGCAATGTGTGTTCAAGTGACTGTCAGCTAAACTGGCTTCAGCTTATTTTTAGACCATCCATCATTCTGTGTAATAACGGATTCTCTGGAAATGGACTTGCTAAGCAGGTTCCTTATTAGTACCTTTCTCTTAGTTTTAACTTTCAAGTGGCAAAATCCTTTTGAGAGCCTGAGCAGACAGGCCTCATGCATTATCCTTGCTAGAACACCTCCTGTGGCGTCTTGGTTTTCTGTCTTCCCTTGAAGGGCACAGCAGGAGATAATCCTTGGGGGATAGCTTTCATTTGCATCTTATGAGCATCATTTCTTTCTGTTGGTGATCCTTAAACTCCTCTCCCGTGGTTTTTCTTTTAATCTTACTTATAGTAAACTTCGGCAACCCCCACTTGCCCTCCATGCTACAAACAGTGGGAAGTACCCCTTGTCTCACTGGATTGGGGTGCCATTGGGAAGCCTTCCTCTCCCAGTGCTTCTAATGACCACCATGCTCCCCCTGTCTGTTTCTCTGCGATCTGTCTTTTAAGTGTTCACGTATGATGGAGAACTTGCAGTAATTGGTTTTTCACATCGCTTTTGTTTTTGCTGATCCCTGTAACACAGTTATATCTTTGGAACTCACCCCAGTGAATGTTAGCCCCTACCTAGGCAGTCTACTGCCTCTCCCCAGCTGTCTAGGGGATATACCAGTAGCCCACTAGAGGGCAGCAAGGGGCCAATGGAACCAACTCGACACACTCACTGGCATTTATAGGCACTGGGGAAAACACACCTTTTAAATTTTTTTAACAGTGTACTTCTGTTAAAAATACTATAATATCGATAACTCGTGGGTATGAGTGTGTGCAGGTCACAGAAATTTAAATTAAAATGTGAAGAATAAACTCAGTGCTCTGTGAAGGAAGTTTCTCCACCTGAAGAGATGAATTAATTCAACCGCTGCATTACCGAAGAGAGTGTGAGATTCTTCAGGAGGTACCCTCTTCCTCTGTTCTCCATCAGGAACCAAACTACCTCTGAATGGCTGCTGGAGAAGGAGGCCTGATGGCTAGAGCTAAGATGAAGAGCAATGCTGAGGTGTGTCTACTAACCTGGAGTGGCATGCAGGACCAGCAGGTGAGGAGCTGAAGCACCCGGAGCCTGTGTGGGCTGCATGTCTGCAGGATGAGACTGTGATTGCCTACAGATGTCTGGACCAGGGCTGTAAGCCTCTTGGATTGCAGTCTTAGCATGAGTGAGAGAGCATCTCTTCTTTCTAGAGACTTCCTGGAGGAAGGAGAATAATCAGGCTGAGGGGGGAGTTGTTTTCTGGACTTTTGGGGAGGAATTTCTCTTTGATCTCAAGTTTCTGAGGAAGTGTACATCTTAGTCTCAGAGTGTTCATAGCACAGGAGTTCTTACATCAGCATCACACAGGGAGAATTCCTTCACAAGTAGCTCAAGAACCTAATAAGGATGCTATGGGAAAGAAAGGTATAATATAATGTTAGGAGGAGAGGTGGGGAAAATTATTTTCTGCCAGAAAAGTCAGAGAAGATTAAATGTAGAACAAGGCATTGGACTTCGTTCTCAAACATAATAGGTGTTTTTTCCAGAAAATTTGGGAAGAAAATTCCAGCAAAAGGAAGCACAATATGAACTGATAATACTTTACCCTGAGAAGAGTGACTACGGGCTGTAACATTATCAAGGAGATAGCTGTGGTTTGGATAAATGTTTCTCAAATGCCTGCGTGGTAAAACTGGTCCCTGGGCATCACTTCCCTTCCTATCTTCGGCTCCTAGCCGACATGAAGTGATCATCTTCCTCCACTACAGACCTGGCCAGAAGCAACAGAGTCGACTGCCATGGACCGAATCCTCTGAAGCGTTGAGTCACATCAACCTTTTCCTCTTCTTAAGTCCATCCTTCCAGGCATTTTTTTTACCGCAGCAGAAAGTTGACTGTGGAGGAAAGAGCCAGGCTGTGGAAGACTTCACACGGAGTATGAAGGAGTTCCAAACTCATTCTGTGGTTACTCTGACAGGTGCAAAAAGTTGTGTGACCAGCACAGCACTGAGGGAAATTTCTCTGTAGAGCTCCAGCTGACAGGGAAAGGCAGGTTAGGGTGCAGTTAGAATTTCCTAGCTGGAAGGGAATGAATCGGTGAAGTAGGGCCATGGTTGTGGAAATGGAGGACAGGGGAGGCATAAAACAGATTATGATTAAGGAAGGAATCGATTATTAGCTTGAAATGTTCTAGGTCTAGGTATTTTCAAGATCTGTAATCCTGGCACATTCCAGCAATGGGCTACGCAGGAAACAATAGACAACCCTCTTCCGTTTCAAGATCCATAGTCTTGAGAAACAGAGACACAAGTAAAAGTGATGAGGCCAAGATTGTGTGTCAGTTCAGCGCTCCGAGGGGCTGTTTACAGATTGCTGTAGGATGTTTGGCTTCATTTGCTCAAGCTAAAATAAACTTCCTTATTTCTTCTGAAAAACTTGGATTTACTGAGCTACATGATGACATGTTTAACTGAATTGAAATTTTAAATGAAATGTCACACTCTTGTGTTGATGGGGAAGACATGTGATTTTAATCCAAGAGAGAAATAACAAAGCGTAAACCTTGGATGAACTGAGATCGAGTCCAACTTAACTGCTCTGGGGTTGCACTCCCTTAACTCCTGCAAGGCTGCTAGCATGCCATTCAAGATATGCATGCCTGGAGCAGCCTGAGATTTATGGGTTTAGATACAAACGTAGGGAAATGCTCTATAATTGATCCACTATAAATTTAATTTTATACTCCTTACTGGTAAATGTTTCAATCATATGAAATATCATTCTGTTCCACTGCGATGGAAACAACATTCGGGGTCTCAAGAAATAGTGTTTTTACATATGTTCTTATTTAACTGTGACATTAAACATCTCATATGGCGACAGCAATGCTATTTTATTTCTGTTGTTTGAGTAATCTGCTTCCAAACAGGAATAGGACCAAAACCTCTAAGAGTTCTACCTCTGGAGCAGGGCTTGGAGTCAGCTAAAGCATCACCATGGATGCCATTTGGATGGTGATTGCATCTTAATGAGATGCAGGGAGACTGGAAAGCCGCAGAGCCAAGGACAGAGCTTGGAAGAAAAGTGTCCCATCACCTCAGCCATTCTCACAAACTAGATTCTGACTTGCCCCAAATAGCTCATGCACTGAACAGCCCAACTGTGTGTCATATACATTTTATTTATTTATTTTGCCTTCCGGCTTAGACAGAAGCGTATTTACTGTGTTCCAGTTGCTCTCTGAGTTATGTCTTGGCTGTCTGTGCATTTTCAGTTGCAAGTTAGTCTTACTCTATAGAGTTTATCAATAATTTAAAACAACCAAAACAACAGTGAGACGATCTCTACACTGTCCATGGGAAGAGTGAAGGAATGAGGGCAGTCTGGTCCTTTTGGAGATGTAAGTCCTTATTCTTACGTGGTGCTGAGGAATCCTTCCTTATTAGACTTCAGATCACAAATGCCGTGGAGACACAGGGAGGGCTGTCCTCATTTGATTCTCTAGGCTCCCCATGTTATAGCAAAGGTGGAGAAATACCCTAATCTTCTCAGTAGAGTGAAGACATCCTAGAACGATCTTCCAGGCTTTGAAAGGACTCCTCTTTAGCCTCTGTTTGAACTGACACCTGAAGTAGCCTGGAGTACTCTACTGTCCCATTCTGATTTCTCCTCAATCAATCACTTTGTGTCCACACAAGAGAACCCAGCACACAGTGGAGAACGTGAGTCCTGATTGGCATCTCGTTTGTTAGTGAATTCTTCTGTTGTTCTCCTAAGCTGTGAGTTGGGAGATCAAGAGAAGGTGAAGGGAGAGGAGGAAATGAAAAAGAAACCAATGGCGAAGGAAGGAAAGTCCAAATGGAGGCTTCCTTGCTCTTTGACTCTTTCTGATCACACTCAACCGTGTACAGGGGGATATCTCAATACATGTAGGTACTGTGTCACTGTCAAACCAGTGTGGTGTCATCTCTACCAATGAAAACATTTACCATTTCTCAGTGGTATATAAAGACAAGATACTCCCATAGTTATTTTGAAATATACAAAGGATGGTTATTCAAAAACACCTCAGTGTATAAAAGGCAGCCTCATTTTCCCTCAGTCGACATCATAGAGTTCAAATCTCCTGGGACTGGCTATTCTTTTCCTGGGGAGAATAGTACCTTTCATGAAATCAGTGGCTGGTTTTAAGGTGTTTGCGGAAAAAAGGAGCATGCAGTCCATAGTAATGCCTGTACTATGGTCAACATGTGGTATTTTGTTTCGTCCCCAACGTTTCTGTTTATGTCTCTCAGCCATTATATTGTCTTTTTAAGTCCTGAGCCAGTTGGCCGCTGGCCATAGTAAGATTGCACAGTGAGGATGCATAAATACATCCTATAAGTACACACATCAGTCAAGGTTTTGCCTGAGTCTGGTCTTCCATTTGAGGGGTTATGAGGTGAGGAAAAGGAAACATTCTTTAAAAAGAAAGATGATTGCTCCAAACCAAGCCCAAACACTTAACCATCATGCCATAAAAATCTTTGGTTTCATTAAGAAGTTTTATTCCACCTTTGTGGAAAAAAAAAAGATAGCCTAGTATATCATGTGCATGTGTTTGACACTCTTGAAACATTTACCTGATGACCACAGGATGTCACATGACACACCATGCTTGAGGATGATTAAGGAAAAAATGTGGCCAAAAGAAAGATCTGAGAGAGAAAAATATACTATCTGCAACCAGTTTCCCATACTTTCCCGTCTACCCTGAACCAAACATAAATTAGCATAATTAACTATTTTAATAATGAATAGTGTTATCTATAGAAGTATTGCTTCTTAAAGGTGACTGTGATGGGACTTTGAATAGTTTCTTCAACTTCTTCCTTAAGACAGATTTAGAAGATAGATATTACCACTGTTTTTAAAATGAAGGGGATGATGAAATCCAAAGATTAAAACAAATTTGCCCAAAGTCACATGGGCAAACCTCTGGAATTCCCTGTGTTTGTACTGTTCAAAAGCCTGGGCTTTACAGGCTGCTCTGCTCCCCTCATTTGCGGCCAGGGCTCCACGGCACCAGCCCTGGGAGACAGGGAAGCAGGTTGGTAGGGATTCAAAGAGTCCATATGAGTCTGCAATTAAGAGAGTTTCTGTGTCATTGCATAGCTGTGACAGTCAAGAAGGTCAGGCCTTTTTTTTTTTTTAAGGGAAAAAAGAAATCCAATATAACAAACTCCAACACAGTGCATCTCTGGTTTTCTGTTTGTTTGTTTGTTTGTTTGTTTGTTTTGAATCATATTTAAAATGTAATGGCTGGATATCTTAAGTCTTCTTTGAGTCCACTGAGTTCCCTGTTCCTATTTAAAATATAATGATCTCAATGCTCAGCTTTTGCATCTCCCAGACATTAAGTCAATATTTTAAATGCATATGCACTCAAAAATGTGCCTTTTACAACTACTTACTATTTACCAAGTAGAATGGTCTAGTGTTGTTCTCCAACATAATAAGCACATGATACAGAGTACACTAAAGATAAACCGTGGACATTCTGCTGCATTAGCTGACTCTTTTTAGGAGTGTGAGCATCTATTATTTGTATTGTCATCAAGCATAATGTTATTATACCATTAATCTGCAAATTTATTTTATTTTTTATTCTTCTCTCATATATTATATCTTGACCATAGTTTTCCCCTTCCTCCCCTTTGCCTTCTCCCTTTCCTCCCCTCTCACCTAGGCTAACTCTCTCTCTATCTTCCCTCGGTGTAGGAGGTCCTTCTGTCTATGTGTTACTTTGATTCGTTAATGAATAAAGGAACTGCTTTGGGCCTATAGCAGAGCTAGAGGGGAACAGAGCTAAGCAGAGAAAACTGGACTGAATGCTGGGAGGAAAAAGGCAGAGTCAGGGAAGCCATGGATCCGCTGCCAGAGATAGATGTGCTGAAACTTTGCAGGTAGGCCGCGACCTCATGGTGATATACAGATTAATAGAAATGGGTTAAATTAAGATGTAAGAATTAGCCAATAAGAAGCTAGAGCTAATGGGCCAAGCAGTTATTTAATTAATGCAGTTTCTGTGTGATTATTTCGGTTCTGGGTGGCCGGGACCAACAAGCTGCTCCTCCTCCACCACCTCAGGAAAGAGCAGGCCTCCCAGGGCCGTGAACCAGGCCCAGCATCATATGCTCCCGTAAGACCAGGCCCACACCGTCACATTACACCCTGAATGTAGCAGACAAGACTGGTATCCCATTTAATATTCTTTGTGAGAATGATTAACCAGGGTGCCTGGGGCACTTGCATAAACCACTGTTTCTTGTATTTTCCAGGTGATAAAGCTTGTTAGTTTGTCAGCTTATAGAGAAGACTTTAGGTTAACTCGGTGGCAGGTTAGAGTAGCCGCAGCCCCTTAGGCAGGGCACACCTCACGGAGACACAGGTGTCTGGGGAGCAGGCCGAAGTGAAAGAAACAGAATGGGCCACAGTGGAGGAACACAGAGGAGCTGGAGCTCTCAAGGGCAGAATAGGCAACCAGATCACCTACTCACTCGGCTCCTGGCTTGCTGACTAGTTTATCTCCTTATTTGGAAGTTAGGCTTGTTTTAAAGACTTCTGTCTTACCCTTCTAAACATTTTAAATGGCCTTTAAATGTTCATAACTGTGTGGTGTCTTTTATTAAAGTACTAGCTAAGGCATTACAGATTTAACCTTCTTGCCAGACATAAGACGTTTTTCTATATCTAGCCCTTACACAAAATGCAAACACAGCAATAAACAGGCTTGGTATCTATAATAACATCTCATATAAAATTTAAAAAGCAACGTCTGCATTTTTCACATCAGTCTATATGTCGTACTACATTTGTTAGTGCGAGTTTTCTGTTAGTAAGTTTGAAGAATTCTGAAGTAGATCCACGAGTTAAACGGCAAGGACCGAATCCAGCATTTTCTACATCACCAATTACCAGGGACAGCACTCACAGAGGCCTCCCTTTCTCTCCTCGAAGAAGTCTCTAGGTGAAATACTCACGTCTTCAGATCAGTTTCCCTTCTTTTCACTATCATTTCAATTCATTTCACAAGCAGATTCTGAAGACAGCCACGATTCTGTGTACCATGGCCCAGGCCTGGGGATCCACGTCTTAGCTTTTCCCTGGCAGTTGGTGCATTAAAAGGAGGAAGGGAATCTGACAGTTGGTGGGATGCATCCCCAAGCAGTAACAAAGTGATGGCTTCTCTGCAATGTGATTAGTGACCTCTTTGCTCTTCACCAACATAACCTCTGTGGCTGTCAGTAAGCAGATGAAACACCGGTTTGATGCAGCTCTTTTAGCTGAGGAGTCCAGTATTGATTGAGAAGCAAGATCTGAGGTTTTGTTAGGGCTGAGCTATTTATGGAAATAAGGAGGTCCCTCTTCTCCCAGCCTTCTCAGTACCTTCAAAAAATCAGTGAGCACAGAGGAGAAATCAAGGTCATTTTCTTACTTTTGTTCTCTCTCTCTCTCTCTCTGAACAATGGCTCAGGGGCGGGGGGAACATGTGTGACTGCTCACCGGGATGAAGGCGTTTGACACAAGCCATCCTAATCTGACACATGTAGATCTTCTGCTGTAATTATCTCTTTGAAAAGGCAGTTTTCACCTCTGATGCTGACACAGAACTCAGGTCTTGTGCTGGCAGAGCAAGTCTTCTACCCTGAGACAAATCCCCAGCCCCTCCCAAACTCCTCCAAGGTCTCCTATTATCTGAATCCTTATTGGTGTTTTCCAGCCCAGCGCACTTATGCTACAACTGCATGTGTTTATGTTTAAACCAACAAGTTCATGGGGTTTCTTTGCCTCCTTTTGTACACTCCCAAGAGTCTACAGTGTCGCTGGAATTTCTGCAGAAGAAGACATTTGTCTCTGGGCACACACATTCCTTTGTACATTAATTTAAGGAAGAGTTACAAACAAACAAAAACAAAAGTAACTTGGGTAGTCAGAAGAACAATGGTGTCTATCCTCTGCCATACGTGGAGTGCCACTAAAGATACCTAAGTGAGAAACCTTATAAAATTCCAGAAGCATATCTTGTTGTAGTAAATCTTTCTATCAGCTGTGAAGATGTCCGGTGTGACGCCAGAGACAGAACAGTGTTACCAAGCTCTGATGTTTTGGAATCGCATCATCTGCTATCCTTGCTTGGTAAATGATTCTCTGATAAGTGTTCTGGGGACTGCAGAACACATTGGTATACAAGAGACTGCAACACTCCTGTTATGAAAATTTATTTTTAGCTTTTCTCTTTGAAATAGCTATCCACAGGGAAATGTCCTTACACTTGAAACTTTTGAGTGATTTTCCTTCGGTTTAGCCAGAGAAATGAACCAACTCCTATAGAATGAATGGTCCTGATCCTGAAAAAAAGATGAACAGGGCTCTTTTAAGGTGAGAGGCTGTCAGAGATATTTACTGTCACCAGCTCAGAGAAAATAGACAACATAAGGGGCCCTGCTATGTTAACTGGACACAAAGTGAGCAGAATTGGCTTGGCAGTTTGCAAACACTCTACAGCAGAACAGTATATCCCCCAAAATGAAACAGTTAAAAGCAAAGGAAGAAAGATGAGAACAAAGGAGAATCGTGTGGAGAAGGCAGACTGATAACAATCTAGGCTGGGTGAAAACAAGATAGAAATCTGAATTACAGAACAGGCGCCCCGTGCTGGTCATGAGACAGGAACTAAAGGAATGTGATCTCAGAGCACATGGGCTCCAAGGCAGGGTGATGCAACTGCAGGACCGGGTGCATCTTATCCAAGGGAGGCAAACTGCAAACTCCAGACCTTCATCAGCCCAAGAGGAAAATGTGAATCAGAAAGATGACTGAGCTCAGACTGAAGTCACTGGTCTACACAGAAAGGGAAATCTTAGCCTCCCTTCACACAGAGGCCAAGAATGAAGCTGAAATAAAGCAAGTTACCATCTATTAATCTTTTGTGCTGTAAGGCAACAGAGGTTTTAGTACTAAGAGACCATTGTAAGTAAAATGCTGGCTAGATATGATAGAGAAATCCAGTATATGAGGGAGGAGGGGAATATATTCAATATTATACCTATTAAACAGCCATATCTATTATACATAAAACTCAATGGTTGAGACATTTGAATAATGCTTCTTGAATACCTGATTTAAAAAGAAATGGGTGTAAGAGGCAGTAAACATTTATCACTTTGCATCATGTAAGACAGCCCTCTGCTGATTTTTCTTGGCTGTCTGATAATTTCTACAAACGAGTTTAATAGGTTAAAATAGTAGAGAGATTTTGAGGAAGGAAGACTCTTTGGGGTTTTATTTTAGCTTTAAAGGCCATAAGGTGAACAATTTTGGAAAATTTGGAGCTAAAGAAGATAACATTTCCTAAAAAAACATATTTCTGAGTATACATATGTACATATGTTTATTAAGTGTATGTGCACATGGCTAGAGACAGGTAAGGTTAAGAAGATAAATGATATGATAGGTAGACAGATCAATCTTTGTTGAGAGAGACTAATCTTTAACAATAGTAAGGGTCAATAGGGCCACCAGCTTTTACATTATATAGTAATATTCATTTATATATTACTTCTCTGATGAAAAGGAATCGATACAATATGAGGGAAAAATCTAACATCCTGTCTGCCATCTGGCTACACTGAAGGTCTGCCCAGATGTGAAGGTCTGCCCAGATGTGGGCAATTCATTTTTCCTGCTCTGAAGCTTGTTCATCCACAAAGTTGTCAAGGAACTAATCAAAGACTGCCAACCTCGCCGAGGCCTTCTTTGTTCTTCTCCAACATGCTGTCTTGTAAATGTGGAGTCCGTCTCTCACTATAGAAAATCTGAAATTGTGGGAGCAATCTTTCCCCTGCTGGAGAAAAGCCTTCTTCCTGCATTAGCCCTGCAAAGCATCCTCCATGTGTTTGGGAGCCTTACATAAATTTAATACTTAAGCATTATTAAGCTCAATAAGGTTTGGCATTTTATGTCTGATGTTTTGTCCTCTTAGGATTCCTAATCGGCATAGTGAACACTAAAAAGATGAAATGCCTCCCTGCTCACTAATGTTTGTATTCTTGGGAGTCTGAAAAATCATTTTTACTGTTACCACCAGGGCTGTTTTGTCAATAACTGGCTGTTCTAATTTTTCTGTGATATAAAAAATATGCTCTCCGTCTTCAAGTACAAACGAACCTTAAGCAAATTTAAAACATATGGGAGATAATTATTTCGGAGAGCAGTTGAATTTCACATCCGAGGAGAACCTTCCAAGTAATCTTATTAAATCCATGCAATTTATACAAGCAAAACTAAGCCCTGGTGAAATGCAGAGCTCCACCCAAGGTCACACTGCTCACCGTGGACTTAACTAAGGCTGGAGACATAATTAAGTCTGGTTGATATCCCTTCTGTAGCCGGGAGTGCTTACTGCCCATGCTTGCCCTCCCACCCCTGTCTAGCTTGACAAGGGGAGCTTGCGTTCATCTTAAGAAGGGATTTAGTAGGAGAGCGGAAGACCGTGCTGCCATTCTAATCAGTTTGGCGGTTGTTGACTTTGACTCATGGATGGCTAACCCACCGGCAAAAGCAAGCATGTGCTTATTCTAAATAAACAAAATATCCTGGGGGACACCCCTATCCCCTATCACTGACTTCATCCATTATAGCCAAGGTGTTTATTCAAATATATTCTTTTATAAGGAAGAAGAAACAAGATATATCTGTGTATTAGGGTTCCTCAGAGGAACCAATAGGAGATGTATAGATACATAGATATATTTAAAGACATTTATTTTAAAGGATGATTCACCTAAGTTTGAAAGAAAGAATTCCAGTAACTTGCTATCTACACACTAGAATCTCAGAAGAACAATACAAAATACTAGCCCATCCCTCAAGCACAAGAAGCAGGAAACTGTACCTGTTATGTGTGAGTCTAACCTCTGAGATCTAGATGCAGCAGTGTGTGGGGGCAGGAGAGGATGGATGTTCTAGCTCATGCTGAGAGAGCAGATTTAGCATTCTGTCTGTGGATGGCTTCTTGTCCTCAGTGGCATGATCAGTGCCCACTGCAGTAGAGACACAAAGCTAACCCTTCCTTGTTGGGAGCAGTGAGACCCAGAGCCTGAATTTCTTGTAATCCCCTGATCTTAGTGCCTACAGCTGCTCTGAGCAGGAGACCTTCAGGAGTTCCTGATGGCAGGAGAGTGGTTTCTGGTGGGTTTGGCTGGGGCGTGGCTATCTCTATATAATCTGCCCCTGAACACGATAAAGGGGGCATTCTTGGGGAATTCAAGGATGACCCGTGTCGGTGTCTCTCTGTCTGCGTGTGTCTGTGTATTTTAACCTCCAGCCCCCTTGCCCGAAGCTCGGGAATTGGGTGCCAACGCACAGAGCGCAGACACGGGGGGCGCGGTGCGCCGCACTTCCTGGAAGTATTATCACAGGCACTCCCAGAAATAACCTATTAGCAGCCATCTGAGCCGCTCAGAGCCGACGGGCCCAGTACCATGATAGATACAACTGCTAGTCCTTCCCTATTATCTGAGACTCTAATATAATGAAGAAGCATCACCGTTTTCCAATGAAGTAAGCTATGGCACTGAAGTAATGAATCATACATACATTGGTTGCTGGGGCCTTTGCTAGTGAGTTGCGAGCGACTAAGAATTCTCAAATGTTGCCTTACTTTTAAAGCTGGGTACTCTAAATCCTATGACCCCATCACAATGATGATAGTGGTGGAGGTGGAGGTGGTGGTGGTGGTGGTGGTGGTGGTGGTGGTGGTGGTGGTGGTGGTGGTGGTGGTGAGGATAATAAGGAAGAAGAGGATACGGTGCTAGGAATTGAACTCGGGGCCTCATTTTTAGTAGGTAAACACTCTACCACTGACTTAGATCCCTAGTCCATGACCTCATTCTTGAAGCTGTCACCTAAAGGCCAGCTTTCATGTCCATCTCCTAAGTAGAGATTTGCCCATCACAGGCCCGACTCTTGCTTGGATCCTTCAGTAATTAGATGGTGCCTCTGTTTACTTTCCATGAGTGGCGGATTGAACAGCACATCGTATGATACCCACAGTGGGCTTAAAATACGCTGGAGAAGGAATATGCCTAGTCAACCACAAGGCAAATCTCAGCGCTTTCTTCTATGTGGCCATATCTACCTCCTGCTATTTTCAGGGTCTTGGATTTTTACCTTTGCCTTCCTTGATTCATTGAAACTGAATTACCCTTCAAACTCCAAGCAACTCCAAACAATATCTGACTTGATTGAACGAGGCTATCTGCCAAGTTCGCTTTAGCTCTGCTTTGCACCCTCTGTCCTACTACAGTGTGCGAACAAGGCCTCCAGGCTGCAAAAGTAATTAGATTAGCAAGATGAACTCGATGAAGGATCTGTGCTTTGCAGGGCAGCTAAATTCGGAGTTGCATAGAAACTAGGCAACTTCAGTTGCTTGCCTGCTGAACCTCCATCTGAACAAGGTAATGCTGCGGACTCCTGAGCAGTTCTGCTTGGGGAACCTTTCAGGGCTTTGCCAAGTTACACTCCAATAATAAGTACCAGTGTTTTCGCTCAATGTCCAGATTTGAAAAATGTTCAGAATTAATGTCAAAGAGAGGCAATTTAATGTAAAAAATAAGATTTTAATTATTTCTTTTTTTGAAATTGTAATTACAACACTCCCCACTTCCCTTGCCTTTCTTTAAGTCCACCCATATACCCCTCTCTGTTATTTTTCAAATTCAGTCTCTCTTTTTCCTTGTTTTTTTATGCATATACATAGATGTATATGATGTATATGCACGACTGTCTGTAAATGATTCGTATGCATTATATGTGTTGTATATGTATACATATGTATATGATGCGTGTGTATATATACATATGTTGTATATGTATTTATAGTTAGATGAATGTAAGTTCAGAATCTGTTTTCCTCTTTCAAGCTGTTTGCCTGTCTCCTTGTCTGTGCATAAAGACAACGTATGAAAAATGTCTCCTATGTAATAGGGATTTATTAAATACTAGTTTCATCTCATACAAGGTTCATTGTTCTGTAAAATAAACCACACCAATTTCAGAGTATGTTTGTTTTTCTAGCACCCTTCTACATGAGGAAAATTCAAAATATATTTTGAGACTTTTATCTCTCCCTTGGTCCCTCCCATCTAACCAGATTATCGCAGTTTCTTACTTGGAGTAGAGATAATTTCCTCGCTTGTCCCTTAAATGCCCTTTTCCCGAATTAGCCACTCATCATTTTAAAAACAAAATATCCTCTAATGAAAATTCTTCAGTGGCTTAAAGAATAATAATTAGATTGTCAATCATTGCCTTTTGGGTAAAACAGTACAGGCTGGGAATGTAGCTGAGGTGCTCGAGTGCTTTGTCTAGCAGCCGTGATGCTCTGGGTTCAGTCTCAGAATATCACAGTCTGGGTGTGGCAGGGCACATCTGTAATCCCTGCACTCGGCACATCTGTAATCCCTGCACTCGGCACATCTGTAATCCCTGCCTTGGCACATCTGTAATCTCTGCACTCGGCACACCTGTAATCCCTGCACTTGGAAGGTGAAATCCCAAGATCTTTTGAGCTGTATTTGAGGGTAGCCTGGACTACATGAGATCTATCAAATAAATAAACAGCAAAATAAATAAACAGTAAAAAGTATCTTTTGCCCATTTTCTCTTTTGTATGCTTTGTGAGCATCACCTATCTTGTATTTTAGCTTTGGGGACCTGGCTGAAGTGACCCACGTGTGCACCATACCCTGCCTGGAATCTCAATCCACTCCTACATTCAGAACACATTTCCATTTCATTCCTCACAGAAGCCTCTCTGGTTCCTTCCGATCTTGTTTCATGCCACGTTGACGCTCGCCTTTAATACCATGACTCTCTCCATTATAGTCCACAAACTGGTCCCATCTCTAAAAGGTAATGCTTACAGTAGAATATGTGTGTAACACACACATGTGCACACACACACTCAACAAGTGCTTGTGCACACACTCATGTACTGTATGTGCACACACATGCACAGGTATACAGGGCATTTTCCACACGCACTTTAAATTCAGGATCAGTGCATTCCAGGATGGGAAGGGGGAACTTGCACAGTAGTCTGAGGACAGAAAAATATGAGTCATGGAATAAGAAAGAAAAATCATTAACTTCAAAATCTATACAAGTCTTTGTCCAAGGAGATAATCAATAAATACATTTCATTCACTGAGCAAATAGATGCCGCTCTTAAACCTATATTAATATATAGTTAAACACCCCAATGAAAGTACACTCATTGTGTTAATGTGGTAAATGGAGTTATTTTCCTGAGTGGCACCAGTTTTAGGAAAGCCATTTCCTCTCTCTGAGGCCTGTCATCTTCCCCTAACAAAGATTCACCCTGCGTGGTCATACCACAGCCACCATCCAGATGCTCTGAGCCAGTGACATCATCCCACAATGAACCTGAGACCCCGGACCCAGAGGAGTTGACTCACTAGAACAGGTAATTAGGAAGCTGTGGGGGCAGGAGAGTGGAGAGGAAATCTAATTTACAGCTCACCAGAAAGCTTGGAATCCATGTGGATCCAAATTGAGACAGAAGATGAAATGACCCGTGAGCTCGCTGCTCAAACATCTCCTTCATTTTCACTCAGAACAAGTGTGTCTCAAGTGCAAGGTTTTTGCTTTTGTTCCTGAAGCATTGCCAGGTAACAGAAGCATGTTGAAACAATCAGGATAGGACAGGGCTGGTTCCAGGCTGTCTTCTGCTTCAGAAACTGCTATAGCATGTAGTCAATTGGTGGGGGAGGGGGTGTCCTGGAGCTAGAAGACCTAGAAAATACAAGTATCTAGTTCAGTGCACACCACATATTCATAGAAGATATGCTGGCAGGTCAAGGATTTTATCTGGCTTGGCCCGAGTTCAGGAGTTTAGAGAAGGCTTGCATAGATACAACTCTCTAGAGCCCTCTGGGACTCCTTCTTTACTTCTCATCATATCTCGTGGCCGAGCCACAGAAGGATGTGCCGGAAGTCACTTGCAGAGATGGATTACTGTGTGCTTTATGCTCGTGCAGCGGGAACTCTGCTAGCTGAAGGGTAGGACCCCAGGACTCCAGGGAAGAAAAGAAGTACTTCCCAAATATCTATTTATATTTTACGGTCCTCAGCACTGGCAATGTGATTTATAAATTAGATCTGCTCTTATCTCTCTAGTCGGATATAGTTCTGAATTCATTCCAGAAAATCGTTAGTACTCAGGTGAATGGGGATGTTCTAAAACACAAATGATCACTCTAGAGAGTGGAGATGCCATGAAAACAATCTAAGCTATAGAAACAGGATACGGAGTTTCCCCCAAAGGAGGATATTACATAAAGAGGCCATTTTTCGCTGAGGAAGTGATATTCAAGAGCAACCCTGAATGCTGAGAAGGTCTGTGAAATTATGAGGACAGAATATTCTAGACACGTCGAACAGAACATTGGGAAGTTCTGAAGGAAAGGTGGAAGATGAGCAGGTGCTAAATCATGCAGAAGGCCGTGATTAGGAGTTTTGATTTACATGTGGTGTACTTGGAAGCATTGAAGGAATGAAACAGAGACATTATGGGAAATCACTGGGCAGCACGAGGTGGCAGAGTGATAGAAACATTAGAAGAAGCGAGGTCCAGCAAAGGTGGGGTGTCAGGAAGCAGGGAAGGGAAAGATTAGAAACCACTGGTAGGTGTGGAAGGGCAGTGAGTATTCTGAGATGGGAGGATGGGCTGTGAGAAGCTGGAGAAAGTTTAAGTGGGAGTTGAGGAAGCAGCAGTTCTCAGCCTTCCTGAGACTGCAACTCTTTAACACAGTTTCTGTAAAATGACTTAGTTGATGCCTCATAACTGCGATTTTGCTACTGTTGTGAACTGTAATGTAAATATCTGATGAGCAGGATATCTGACATGTGACCCCTGTGAAAGGGTTGTTTGAGCCCCTAAAGGGTCTCAGCCCGCATGCTGAGAACCACTGGATTAGATGAAGTTGAGACTTGAGATGTTCTGTGTACCAGTCTAAACTGTGCAAAGCCCCCAAGCATGAGATCTCTCCATGCATGAGAACTCCCCTAAATATGAGATCTCCCCATTAATGAGATCTCTCCGTGCATGAGAACTCCCTTAAGCTTAAAATTTCCCCATGCATGAGCTCTTCCCATGCAGAGATCTCCCCGCAGCCTAGAACAGCGACCCAGCATCTGTTGCTCTGTGGCCACCTTCTTTACCACCAGTCGAGAGCTCTCAGAGTGAAGTGCAAAGCATATATTTCCTTCTACTGTTCCTATAAACCCAGAGGCTGAGAGGAGCAGAAGAGGTGGCGAATTCAGACTGCTCGCCCGTGAATCCAGCTTTCCCAGGGCTCACCTCTACTGTAAGCACCCCTCAGAGCTAGCCCCATGAGTCTAGACCTTAAAGCACAGTTAGTCTCTTTCCCTCCAAGTCACCCTTGGATCCTGGACCCAGGGCATTGCAAAGCAGGTCAGGCTGGAAAACACGCCAGAGACCTAAATAGAAAGACAGAAATGTTTTCTAAAATTGTTGTGAAACCTTGTGCTATTTTAGATTGTATAGAATTTACATATTAACAGCACATGTTCCCTTCCCACACCATGAATAATAAAGTAGGATTGAAGGCCGATTTCCTGTTGATTGTCCTGGTCACCAAAATTGCTAGTTGTCCATCTTAACCTATTTTGAGAGCCGCTGGCTCTTGGATTCAGTGTAATCTATTCTATTATCTGTGGCTCAGCCTTCTCCATCTCTAAATGGCTTGCTGTCAATGCCTCTCCCAACACCTTCTTTCTTTCCCTGTGTGAAACGCCTGAGTCACTGGGCCTCACTCCACCCATGTCTGAATGCCACTCTTCTTCCTTCACCTGCTCCTATAAGACATACGTCACCATGAAAAGCCAAGCTCGGAAAATACAGAAACACTAAGGAACACAACTGGTACATATAAGAACGTTGGATGCCCCCCACTTGACCTGTCCATCCTGTGGCAATATCTGGACTTTATCTTTTTGCAGAGCTGAAGTAGACATAGTTGGAAATTATGAAATGAAAATGAAATTCTGGCATTGTGTCAAAAAAAATGCGGGGTATTTTTCCAAGATTCCTCAAGACTCATGTTTTGGATCTCAGTCTCTTATTTGTCAAGATGGGATAACTGTTTGCATAATCATTGATTCCTCACTTTGGAAAATACATTCCACAAATTTAGTTGTCATTGCAGCACTGCACTTTGATAATTACCTGCTCATAAGGGTATTATTTTCTCCCATAACCTAATATAACACAGATGACTTAAAAGTAAATGGAAATTATAAAAACCAAAGAGTGAGCTTCAGAGTTTAGGGATGAGTAAATGTGGCCAAAGGTAGCATATACCAATATTCCCTGTGCTTGGGAAGCAGAGGCAGGAGGATAGCTGTAAGTCTGAGGCTAGCATCATCTATGTAATAAGTCCCAGTCCAAAATCAAATAGCAGTTAAAAATGGTTCGTGGGCGACCTGAGCATTTGCTGTCTGTCTTGTTGTTGTTCACTTCTTGAAACGGTTTTACATCCTCACACACATGGTCCTCCTGCCTCAGCGTCACCGTGCTGGGAGCGCAGACAAGCTCTGCCACAGCCAGTTCTCATCGTGTTTGAATTGATGTCAAACAGTGTGGCTGTGGGATTCCAGAACAGAGTCAGATGGAACAAAGAGCAGTGACGAGACTGATTTCCATGTGGGCCCCTTTTGTGTTCTGGCTTATCTGAAATGCGCAGGGGATTGTCAGGGTCAGTGTAACTCAGTCTTAGTGTGGAAAAAGGGAGACATTTGAAGGGTAAAAATGAATTTAAGAATTGGTATAGAAAATTCTACATGAAAAGAGTGTGGTGGCTTCATGAATGTCCCATAAATGGTTTTCAAATAAATTAATTGATTAATACATTACAGATCATAGTTTAAAATTATTATATGAATATTATACCTTCAGTCTGAGGAAGATAGTTTCTTTATATGTAATTAGAAAATGTTACATGAAAGACTGCTAATAAAATTATTATGTTATTTATCTGTGTTTCTTAACAAAACTAATGGATCTGGGCAAGATAATCCCAGTGCTCAGAAATTGAGGTAAGGATTGCCATGACTTTGGTATGCATGGCAAAACTGCATGTGAAACAAACAGATATATAAATAAATACATACATACATGTAAACACATATATATGTAATACACACATATGTATATATAAATATATAATTTAATTTATAACTCTGAAAAATGCTCTGGAACAATGATCTTGTACACTGTAAAGGTTTGTCAGTTGTACTGACTAACTAAAATCTGATAAGCCAGTAGCTAGGAAGGAAGTATAGGTGGGGTGACCAGAATATGAGAATTTGGGGAAGAGGAAAGGTTCAGTTTGTAGTTGTCACCCAGCTGCAGAGGAAGCAAGATGAGAGCACCTCACTGATAAAAGGTACCGAGCCATGATGCTAACACAGACAAGAATTATGGGATAATTTAAGATGTAAGAGTTAATAAGAAGCCTGAGCTAATAGGCCAAATCAGTTTTTAATTAACGTAGACCTCTGTGTGCTTTCTTTGGGACTTAATGGTTGTGGGACCAGTGGGACAGAAACCTCCGTCAACAAAAAATGGATCTGGATTGTAGTCTAGTGATAGAGTACTTTCTTAGCATGGTGATATCCTGCAATTTATCCCCAGCATCACACACACCAAATCACAGCAATGATTACCATAAATATGAGGCTGAAGTGATGGGTTTAATTGATAAAGTACCTGTTATCAAACAAGCATGGAAATTCAAGTCTGAATCCCCAGAACCCTTAAAAAAGCCTGGTGGTGCTTGAGGATATAGTTATACTCCAGAGCTTCAGGGAGCAAAGAAAGGCAAATTCCTAAAGCTCATTAGCCAAGCAGTATAGCCAATCAGTGAGCTTCTGGCTCAGCAAGATATACAGACTTAAAAAAAACACACAAGAAACACACACACACACACAAAAAAAAAAAACTGTGAGCAAAATCAATACAGAAAGATACCAGACTTCCCTCTGACTTCTGACTTCTGTATTCATGGTCACACAAGTTACCTACACCTTCGTGTGTGTGTAAACACACCACACAATCATGTATGTGTTCTGCACACATAGAAATAAGTGAGTGAATAAACAAATGGGTATGTATGGTGAACAATGTCTTGACACACTGCAGGCAGGAAGAACCCTCCCATTGGGCTGTGATGATGACACCACGGGTAAACTCCTTGCCTTGTAAACAGAAGATTTTAAAATTCTTTAAAGATCTTGGCACTGTGGCTTGAGTCTGTAACTCCAGAACTGGAGATGTAGAACCATCCCAAGCTTGTCTAAGAGTTCTAAGCCAGCGAGAGATGCTGTCTCAAGAAACAACTGAGAAATTCCCACAGGGTTACCCTCTGGCTTCCACACATACTCACATAATGTGGGCATGTACTCTTGTGGACACACAGACATGCACACACATAGAAACCACACAGAGTCAAGATGTTTCTAGTTCTGGAGCCGTAAGAGCTGTGTGTGTCCCTCTCTTTGATGCCGAACAGAAATATCACAGATTAAACCTAACCCCACTCATATGAGGATCTCTTCCTAGAATGGGCTCTGTGGAGGCTAGTGTGTAGGAACAACCCTCAATAGGAGCAACTCCAGAATCATACAACTCTCTGGAAAATATAATTCCCAAGTATGCAAAGAGAACCGAAATTCTGGGATAACTTTTGATACTAAGGATTTTGAAGCTGAGGAAGATGTTATCTCTGAGATAACAGATGGCAAGTGGTTCCCACGTTCTAATTGTCTCCCTGCTCACTGCCAATGCCTTTACGCGGTTTATAATGATGCAGAGGTCATTTCCTCCCAGTCGCCCAGTGCGGTGGAAACGCTGAACCGGTAGTCATGAAACCTTATCTGTTAATGGAGCCACTAACAATCGAGCTGCCTGGCTGACGGCATTCACCTCAAACTTTCTGCTTTCTCTGGGTTTCCCTTTCCTGATTAGCAGAATGAGAAAGCACTGGGCTTCTGTGAGCTTTCTATAATTCTCTATTCTTCTTTGTGTTCTACTCTTTTTCCAAATGCTCAAATACTACATTATTTAAGGTATATTCCCCCCCCCCCCCGTTTCTCTGTCTCTATCTTCAATATATGGGATAGGAGGATACTGACTAAGTCTGGGGAAGGAGGAGGAAGAAAATTAGCTACAGGAAGAGTTTATAGTCTGTCTACAAGAAACTTAAATATAGCTACCACTGCTTTGAAAGGAACAGTTTATGTCCAAACAATATTTTCCAGACGAGCTCTGTGCTTTCTTGCCAACAGAATTGTCTTTAAACTGGAGGCAGTAGACAGTTAAACGAGTCGACTCTGGGACCAGCTGTGTTAGACGAGACCAATTACTTATAAGGTACTGTTTTTCCTCGTTGAAATCTTCAGGGTCCGTTTGCTTGGGGTACAAGAGTTCGGTGGGCACCTGATCTTCACTTTTCCTTTTATTTTTCCTCCTTACTGTGAGAAAATGCAATCTTTCAAAGAGTTTGGGTTTTAGCTGTACTGTTTTGTGGCTGCTGGCCTCGGAGCTGCTGGGCTTGGTTTGTTTTACTTTCAGGAACCAAATGATCTTTGTCAATTTATTCAGAAGCTGTCTTCAGCCGTGTCCAATCTTGTCCTGTGTGATATTTGACTTCTATTGTATGTGTTGGATAGGGGGTATGTGCGGACTTCCATAGCAGAGGGGGAGGGGCTAATACATCTTCAGCTTGAACTGTAGAATCAATACAGAGCCCACCCAGAAGAGGAGTGGGAGGCGGCAGGTCCAGGCATCGCTGTTACTTCCTTGGCCCAGGACTTAGAAGATTTAATAAGAAAAACACTTTAAATGAGGGTTTCACCACTAGCTTGCCTCTCTACTTAATTGGTCATTTTAACTCTTGCTTCTCTTTGTTGTCGTTTCTTTTTAAAACTCCAGGGAACAATGTAAGTTTGGTGTTGGGGTAAAAGGCTGTACTACCGGCACTCAGACAATGGAAACAGGAGGAACAGGAGTTCAGGGTCAGACTCAGTCATATAGTAAGTCTGAAGTCAGCCTGGGATATGTGAAACTCTTAACAAAAATAAGAAAAAGTTTATAATGGTTTAGCCTTACCCACCTTGAAGGAGCAACTTTCCTACCAAGCAAGGCACATGCCACTGTTTCTTTTTACCAACTCCTCTAGGGACTCCCAGAAACCAAAGAAGGAAAGGCTACAACCTGGTCAGAAGGTTGACAGAATGGATCCCAAGATCCTCTGCCATTTGAAGTGCCACTGTTAACCCCATACCTGGACAGCTAGCTTGACGTATCTGCTGCTAGCCTAGAAACAGGAAATGGAGACATGGGCTCTTGATATGGGAAGTTGGCAAGTTTGCCTGTGAAAATGCGCTGTCGGCCATTGGTAGATCTTGACCTCTCTGAAATCTTCCGTATGATTCTATGTCTTTCTAGGGGGGGACTAAAAGAAATTTGATGTTTCCCAGATCATTAGGAATTAGCATGGGGACACATGATTACTTTTTTTCAATAACGCAGTCAGTGATGCCTCTTGGGTTCGTCCTACTGCGTGCAAGGGTGTTACTTCCATCTAAAGTTCAAATAATCCCTGTATTGTTTTTCAGGTTTTATTTTTATTTCTATGTGCATTGTCCCTCTAAAAATGGTGAATTTTCTTACCACGCAAAACAGTTTGTGTTATCTCTAGCAGCTCCCTACAACCTCAGATGCTCTTCCATAATTATTGATTATTTGTGATTGCCAACCTAAAGAACAAAGCAGAGCACACAAGCTTGTGAAAGCATGGATGGACTGAGGGCAGTGCGTTTCTCTGCTGAGAAAAGGGCACAGACACACTGACATCTATTTTGGGTGCTCGGGAGATGTTTGGCTCAAGCCCAAGTTCCTAGTTGTGGTTTGTAGTAGAGGTTGCCATGGAGGCTGTTCTGGAACACAGAACACATCCCTGCATTGGATTAAAAAAAAGAGTGCTGTTTGGTTTCCTTTTTATAAAGTTTCTGGAGGTATGTGTCGAGAAAACAGGGAGTAACTGATCCTGAGGGACAGACGTAATATTCATCAAGCATAAGAGTTTTGTTTAAGCTCATTCGCAGGCACGCTGCTCACATGTGTGCGTGGCTGAATAGAGCATGATCCGACTTTGTGGGGAAGCCTAAAGACACAAAGTGCTGCTAGTGCCCACTGTTCTTCTGTATGAGGGCCACACTGTAGGGAGAAAGAAATGGGTACTACCAGGCTAATTGTGTGAACGATGATTTGGGTTTCTTAAGGGAATTCTGACTTACTTTCAAGTTGTATTAAACTGCAAAAACTTGGCATAAAATAATCTTTACAAGCCATGTGTGTTGAATATATGGCAATATGTGTCCTCTTACCTTCCAACATTTTTGTGTTGTATTCCAGAACAAAGCTGAGTTACTGGTTTCTCAATGGTCTTGAGAATGATAATCATCATTTTCATTAATCTGTCTTCATATACATACACCCACATACCCATACCCTCCAACACACACCACATAAACAAACTAGCAAAGCCACTGACCGACAAAGGGGCTATATGAGTGCACAACCATTATCAGTTCAAACATTCCACAGAATCCTTTGCCAGTTACTTGGTCATACGACTTCCTTCAGAACCACGCTGGTGGCAACTTCAGTTCCAAGCCATGCCCTGGGGAAAGTCCTTTGGGTGTAATGTGACTTTGGATCTGCATGTGATTGGAGCTGTCCAGAATCTTTGTATGCTTCTGCTCCCAACTTGAGTTTGATAAATAGACTTCCCTGGAAGGAAAATATTATCCCAGTCGAAGCATGGGCTTTAAGCATTGGAAATATGAACCACAGATGGACTTTCTATCATGGGCTCATTTTCACTGAAATTCAATTTTCACAAGGCAAAATTTCTAAAAAGTCAAAGTTGTTGTGAATAAAGGTGTGTTTGGGGCGGGGGGTTGATTTGACAGGTTTTGAACTGGAAGGGAAGGAAAGAGGCTGCTCTCCATAAACAAAAGCAGGTTTGTGCTCACAGATAGCATCTGCTATGGCCCTGTGAAGCTTCAACTGGGAGGGTTCTCCATAAGCCCTGGGATCCATCTCCTCCTAAACTAGAATCCAGGGAATGAGACTTAACGTTTCCTGATGAGCAGTCATACTTGATGCTGAGCTTTTCTGAGAGTGTTAGGGAAGAAACACTGCCATTGAGTCACACTAAAATGCCTACACTTCTTTAGATTTTGGTATAAACTCATAAAACTGCTATTAGCCAGAGTTCACTTGGAATTTTAAATTTTCTATGAAGAAAAAACATCATGTAATCTGAAGTTAGCTATTTAAAAGGCAGAATTGTAGACTGGGGACATTTTTGTTGTCTTTTTTTTTCTCATCTTGTTTGCTTTTGTAGACATTGTGGGAAACTTTGTACCATTGTACACACTTTGGAGAAGAAGGCAGGACAGAGCGCTGTGTTATTCTGTTCTTGGCCTCTCCATCTCGCATGAGTTCCGTCTGAGGGGATGCATTCACTCGGGACAGGAAGGATAGCATCATCTGCTTCAGTCTGAGGAAGAGGTCAGCAGTGTCCCCTCTTCTCTGACAGTTCCCAGGGGAGGGAAAGGTTCTCTCTTCCCTCCAAGGAAGAGGTCAAGATTCCATGCCAGAGGTCTTTCTCACACAAGGAGTGATAAACATATGAAGGCTATGGGAACTTGGGAAATGGCTGTCATTTTGCTAATGAATATTTGCTAAGGCATTTCCTGGGCCACTGGTGTTTATGAGACTTTTAAACAAAAATGCTTTTGAAGACAGACCCAAGACTCGCTTTGCAAATTGCACCCCGCTACTCGCACCTTTGCTTTTCCTTGGTACACAACTGATGCTCAGGCCTCCACTACACTAAGAATAGCAATCAGCGTTCTCAGCCACATACTCTCTCCCCTGCGCCAACAAATATTTCTGCATTCTCTGTGTGTTTCCTCACCTGTCTCTTATGCCACCATGCTTTGAAGTGTGCACATCTACCACAAAACCAAAATTACCCAAAAAGGGCTGCCAGGGGTGGTCGAATCAGCCACCAGTCTCAGCAGGGATTTTTCTTTGTCAGTACCTTCTGCTTTTTGCCATTCATGCTTTTCCCTGCCAGGCTCCTTGATGTAATTCTGCCTGTTAGTGTGGGGTATTGTGTCCCTGGTTCTCTTTGTCTCTAGGGCATCTTTGTTTCCCTTTCTCTGCCTTCTCATACAGTCCCATAGCTTCAGTGCCACCAGCTTAGGTCTCTACCCAGCAAACCTGTCCTAAGCTTTACGTAAATTGTCGTGAAGGGCTTCTCTCCTGGTATGTGCTTTCCGGGTATCAGGATGCATGCTCCGCAGGACAGTGGACGTCAGCCCCGTTGCATGGTCTTGGCCTGTTTCCTCACTAACTTAAAGTCTGAAGTGATGTCCTGGGACTAGTGCTGTGCTCTCCAAAGCTTTCCTCACTGAAACCGACCCTCGCTTTGTGGCTCCTCTTTCACCCTGGAGAGCAAACACTAATTATCGCAGATTGTTTTGTTTTGTTAACATGGGTTCACCATGTAGGCTTGCCTGGACTGCGATACCTCTCTGTGTAGGACAAGTGGCTTCAAACTCCATGGTGACCTATCTGCCTATGCTCCCCAAGTGATGGGATTAAGGATATGAGCCACTATGCACTTACCATAGCATTTACAAATACATGTTCTTGATGCATTTCTCTCTTTATTCCCATGGCCACCATCTTGCAAAAAACTTAGTTATCTCTTCTTAGGTTGGTGGCTCATCACTGTTCTTTCTCTAAGTCTTTCTGCACCACTCCACCGTCTACTACATGTGTGTCAATTTAAAGCAAAGATGATGGATGGATGGATGGATGGATGGATGGATGGATGGATGGATGGAT
>JABTXL010012493.1:11307507-11385715 GCA_025134845.1 Neodon shergylaensis
TGGATGGATGGATGGATGGATGGATGGATGGATGGATGGATGGATGGGTGGATGGATGGGTGGATGGTTGGATAGGTAGGTGGATGAGTAGGTGGGTGAATAGGTGGGAGGATGAATGAGTAGATAGACGGATTGATGGAGGGATGGATGAGTGGATGTGTGTGTGTGTGTGTGTAAATGGGTTGGTTAATGGATGGAAGTATGGATGTTTGGACGGACAGATGGACAGACGATGGATAAATGAATGGAAAGATATATAACCAAAACATTTCAATAACTTTCTATTACATAGACAAGAACAAAGGCTATTGAGTTGAATTTCATTATTTGAGGTCTTGTTAGGACATGTACATGAGTTGACATATGTAAGACCCTAGTCCTTCTGAGGCTCAGCCTCCTCATCTAAAAGTAGACAAATTGACTACTGTATTTCCAGCCCTTCTGTGCCTGCTCCTGTGCTCTGTGCATCTCCCATTCACTTAGGCATCCATGCTTAAGAGGACTCATTTTGAGAAAATGGATCTCAGGCTCTTGTTTTCAAGAAAAGGGACAGCTGCAGGAGAGATGGCTCCTTGGTTAGGAGAAGGGGTTGCTCTTCCAGAGGGCCTAATCCAGTTCCCAAAACCCACACAGTGGCTCACAACCATCTGTAACTCCAGTTCCAGTGGATTTGACTCTCTTTTCTTGCTTCCATGGGCATTGCACACCTTTGGTGTACAGCCATTCATGCAGACAATCACACATACATGTAAAACAAAGAAAGAATAAATCTTTAAAGGGGAGAGTAGCAATAAAAGCAAAATTATTTCTCTTTTTAACAACCAGCACAAGTAACTAATTCTTTAGTCAGTGTTTTCATTAGCTTTCTTTCTTGTTCAAGATTCAGTCTAAGAATCATAACACAAGCAAGCAGAGTAGCCAGTTAACCTATCTTGGGCAGTTTGACACTACATGACCCCATCTGCAGACTGTTTCTACTATTTGGATTTAAGAATCCATGGTAAGTGAGATGCCTCAGTAGGAAAAGGCACTTGCTGCCGAACCTGGAAACCTACTTCATGATGGAAGACAGAATTGGTTTCTCCAAGTTGTCCTCTCACCTGCACACCCTGAGATATAGGACACACACACACATTCACACGCACACACACGCACGCATGCACGCACACACACACTACGTAAACAAACTAACAATAATTTAAAAAGAACTCCACAGGATACTGTAATCAGTTGAAAGTAAAATTCAGTGTAAGAGCTTAATGTAATGAATGTTTCTCTGTCCCACCAGCCAGCTCCCCAAAATGACAGAAACTTATTAATTATGAAAAATAGACCTTAGCTTAGGCTCATCCCATTAGCTCTTATAACTTAAATTAACCCATTTATAGTAATATATGTTTTGCTTGTGGCTTTTTGCCTTTTTTATCTTACACCTCCTGTTTCCTCTTTGTTTCTGGCTGGTAACCTTCTTCCTCTCAGAGTTCTCTCTCTATGCCCAGAAGTCCCGCCTATAGCTCCTGCCTAGCTATGGGCATTCAGCTCTTTATTAAACCAGCCACAATGACACATCTTCTCACAGTGAACAATGTCCCACAACAGTTTAAGCTCCTCATTATACTTTTGTCCTAGAGTCTCGGGGTAGTTAAGTTTTTCTGAAGTGATCTATAGGTAGAGAGAATGGCCATGTCGCCTTGTACCCAGTCTGCTTTTCCTGGAGGATGATCATGTGTCCTGTACCCAGTCTCTGTTTCCTGGAGGCTGTTGTGAATGTCTTTTCTAGAGCTTCCTCCTGGAGATCACTTCACTACAGTTATATTTTCCAGAGCGTTAGAATTCTGCATTCTAGTCTATTTCATTAATCAGTTTGTTGATTATTATCATATCAAGCTGCACAATTATGATAGAGAAGTAGAGTAGGGGTCTTAAAAG
This sequence comes from Neodon shergylaensis, assembly GCA_025134845.1. NCBI lineage: Eukaryota > Metazoa > Chordata > Mammalia > Rodentia > Cricetidae > Neodon > Neodon shergylaensis. Next base: position 11,309,437 of record JABTXL010012493.1, read on the forward strand.
CATAGGAACTAAGTTTCCATTTATTTCCACTGCTCAAAACAATCCAAACTAGTACAACTGAACTCTAAATGGACACATACATTTGTAATGGTTTTCTGCCCTAAAGATTTGCGCCCATACTATCAAGTTTTGGAATATTAACTTACAGTCCTAAATTCACCACAGAAATAAAGCAGGGAATTATTTTTCCTTTCTCAGCCATCTTTCAGTGCTGGGGACATGCAGAACAGAGTGTGCGGAGCTGTGGTTGGAATAGAAGGCATTTATGCCCTGTTTGCTGGATTTTAAACTTATTGAGAGTCCGGAATGGGAATTCATGATGTGCATAACATAATGAAGTATGATTCACTGCAAGGCAAACCCTCTAATGTATTATAGGGTTCTCAGGAGTAATGTAAACCATGCCAGAGATTCACTTGTACATTTCAATAATATCAGTATTATGTTATGGAAGTTCTATGTTTTTATGAACATAAACACACACAAAAGATACAGGGGGAAGTAGCTAAGGATAAAGTACTTGCTATGCGTCCATAATGAATGTTTCCCCATCTTCAGGAAGGTCTGTCCCTGTCTCTGCCTTCTTCCTCACCTAAAGACATGGTCTCCACCTCCTCATCTTCCCATGGCATTTACTGCACACAGATGCTACTCTGTTTTTGTTTGCTTTGGGTTGGGTTTTTATTTTATTTTTTTTTTCAGAGTAGACCATTTCTAGATCTTGTCTTCCTAGAAATTGTTACTTCTGAGCTACTGTCCCCAGCCTTACTTGTCTCCTTCTCTCCTCTAGAGCTCTGCTGAGACCTTCCTTTGGGTCAAGGCTTACTGTCTGATCATCAGGTATATCTTAAATTTTTAATGACCAATGGGTAGGGTGGTACCTAAAAAGTAAATCTCAACACCTGAGATTCAATATTGCTCCAGTGTGGCTGGCACAAACAGGTGTGTCCTATCCGATGTATACAAGAATGAGTAGCAGGGTGGCTCGTGTCTTGTTTCACATATGTTTCTTCCTGATTCCAGTTCCTCACTACAGTAGCACTCATGTCAGTGTTTCATTAAGAGAACCTGCTTTAGAGGCCTTCCTAGCATCACGATTTCTGTCCCATTACATGATAACAGATCCATCATCAATACTCAATAACTATCTGAAATGTTAATGTATGACCAAATCCATTCCATTGGCTTTGCTCACATCTCATTCTTTTTATGACAAAGGATTTCTCCGTAAAAAGGATAATTCGGAAAGGAATTTTGTATATTTCTGTAATAACAGCTTGGAGTTTGAGTTATTTTTGTTTGTACCCTTTGAGTTTCAAAAACTCAACCTCCTTTCACAAAAGCTTTGTATTCAAAGTTTAACTTACAATAACAACAACAACAATAAAAAGAGTTTTTTCCTACATCTCCACAAGCACATGATTTTCTATTACCCCACAAACATGTGGTATATGAGACACAGGGGGAAATCAGGGGGGAGATGAAGACATACCACACACTGGAAGACAATGGAATGCTAAATAAAACCCATGTTCTACTACTTTCTGCCTGTTGGATTCATGGGAGACAGAAGTGGAAACACAGAGCAGAGCTGTCTGATCTAACATCAGAGGAAACCGTGAACCACTTTCTATATAGAAGACATGGAGGCTGAAAACCTTAAATCAAGTTTTAATGCTTTTATGCTACAAAACTACTAGAAATAAGCATCGCAGCAGACATGTACAGAATACTCTCCAGGTTACTCCTTGCCCTGTGGGCAGCCTCAAGTAGAATAGGAAAAGGCCAAGCTAAACTTGCAGGTGTCCAGACATTGGGAGCTAAAGGAAAGGTCTCAGGTCTGCGGGATGAATTCCAGAGATACCCATGTGTTCCAAGGCTAAATACCTTGGCACCTTCCCTGTCTCAGGATGTAGAAAGAGGAATCTATGTTCCTGATACCAGACAATGCTCACTTAAAAGGAATTCCTAGATTGAGTTTCAGCCTGTGGTAGAAAAAAGAATAAGAACATACACACTTGGCTTTATAGAGCCAACGTTCATTCTTCAGCATGTCAGTATTTCAACTTAAACACGCTACTTTTAGTAGTCTGTATTACATAGAAAATTAGAGTGTTGAAATAACAGCTTAAAGTGCAAAGTATACTTGCTTTTCTTCGGCATGACAGGGATTTCCAGGCTTAACAGACCAAATGTAAAATTCTGTGTGTAAAGTCCGAGTGAGATGAAGGGATAAAGAGATTGACCCCAGAGGACAACCTTCATTTTAGACAACTCAGAAGGGTTTCTGGGTTTCCTTTCCATTTCATCAAAAGTATGATTCCCCAAGACATCAATGCCTTATTGGTGTTATCTTAAGGAATACTCACCAAAAAAAAAAGCTATTTTTTTACCCAATCATTCTACACAGTTGTTGCTTTATAACATGAGTCTACCCTGGAATTCAACAGCAGGCTAAGAAAGGGGTTTCTAAATAAGCCTGGCCCCATAAAGCCAGTCAATAGACAGGTGGGGTTAGGAGCAGGACTGGTTTCATTGTTGTTGTGATGGTGGTTTGTTTGCCTTTTTACTCTATTTAAGAGTGAGACATGCACTCATCAATAACTGAACATTGGAAACTGACAAAAACTAAATCTGTAAGAAGCAAAGCTTCAGTTTACAATAGAACTGGAAGTGAATTAACCCTACAGAGCCCAGGGTGAAGTCTGAATTCAAGTCAAGCCAGATAGGGAAGCAAAGCTGAGCGTGCTGCCCGCATACCATAGTCTGTCCTTGTGGGGTCTGGGGCAGGCTACCAAAGCTGTTGGTGGGCAGTGAGTGCCAGTTACTCGCTGCATTCTCAGAGAACTAGTGCCCACTCTGAGAGGTAAGGCTAGGTAGGGGTATGGAAAAATTCCCTTGAGAGAGCCAGGTCCACCCCCAGTTTGCTTTTTCCTCACAGCCACCATATTGGTGCACACCCCACTTTAATGCCCAAGTAGGACTATTTATTGACTCATCACCTGTGTTTCCGGCTTGTTTTCCAAAGTCCTAGTTTTACGTATCCTTTTCCACTATCCTCAATAAATCCGTGTGTATTAGGTTTTATTTTTATTAGATATGAAATTAACCCAAACAGCTTAAAATGAAGATTTCCCCTGCCCTTTCTTAAGCATCTGGTCCAGCTCATCTGAAGGGGACTCTGGGATGTGCACTTTAGCAAGGGCTTTGGGTGATTTCAATGTTGGTGGCACATGAACAATGCTGTGAGAAACCCTACTTAAAGTCAACCAAATGCCTTGGGAAATGTTGTAATTCCCTGGCCACCTTGCCCCTCTTAGGAAGCCTCATGTCCTGTATGAGACAGCACAAATGACTAATGCCATAGATCTTGGCTGAGTAGAGAATGACAGTATACCCTGGGTCAGAATATTGAGTGTTTAGGATATCAGTCAGAGTTCAACATCATTTATGTTGTGGCCAACTCTAGTTTTCGTGGAGCTACAATTTTAAAAGCAATTTAATTTCATTAGGTTTTAGACCTGGCCGAGATATGAAAATGGTTTCAATTTGTACATGAAATGCAAATTTTCATTGTGTTGCTCTTCTGAAAATGAAATATCTCTCCAGTTTATGAGAGAACTGTCCTTGCAGTTGCTGGCATAACAACAGCTGCAGGCTGCAGCTAGAAGTTAAGAAGGAGCTCTGGCTGGCTGTCGTGTGTCTTTAGGACTGGAAGCTGGGCAGCGAGCAGTCGTCACATATGGGAAAGATTTACGTTGCCTGCGTGGGCTCCAGCTCGATGTAGTGTAAACGGTATTTTCAAGCACTTTGGTTTCCCAGATTTTCCATGACTACAGTGTATGCGCTTGTCTCTGCTGAGAAGTATGTTAGTCTAGGGAATATCCAATAAGCATTCTTCCAGGCTCTCTAGCCAGAGCCTTTGTTTTGAGCCAAGTCTAGTGTGACTGTTTCACAGATGATTTTGCTCTTTCTCAACTGTGATGGAAAAAAAATTGAAATTTTAAAATAGCTAAAGAAAGCAGTTGACCATGAATCAGTTAGCGTTCATTGTTACTAAAGACTGCGAGGAGCCAGTACCAGGCTTATGCAGCATACCAAGAATCCAGTGCTAGTAAAAAACACCAAACCAAATCAAAACAAAACAAAAAACCCTGCTGTATGCTTAGCCTTTGTTACAGTTGAGAAATTAGGAGTCTGATTTTTGAGGCCAATTGTCTCTAGCAAGTAGTGGCTAGAACTGGAAGTCTATATTGTGGGTTCAGTGGGCTGTTGTCAGGTGGTCTTATCAGCAGTGGGTTCATTGCTAGAGATTCTTGGGCTCTAATATGCTTATATAGAACTAAAGTCTCATCTAAGGCATTAATTAGGAGGCATGGCTATAAAATATTGGCATCTCAGACTGGAGAGGTGGCTCAGCCTTTAAGGGCTGGTTACAGAGAGGACCCTGTGTTCGATTCCCCGCACACATGGCAGAAGGCTCACAACCACCCAAATCTCCATTTCCAGGAGATCCAGTGCCCCTTCTGGCCTTCATGAGCAGTGTGGACTCACATGTACAAATCTACACACAGACACACGCATGCACATAGTTAAAAATAAAAGTCTTTTTAAAAATAAAATTAAATATTGGCATCTAATAAGTAACCAGGATTTATGACGTGATTCTAGATAAGAAATTAAATGCATTAAAGACTACGGTGCTTTGAATTGCTTTCACCATCTATTTCCAGTTTTACATCTCCGAGCACAGAAGACCACTACATTCCCACTTCTTTGAAGTAATTTGTCTTTAGCACAGCTGAAGGGAAGTGTTACACACAACCCAGGAGTTTAGATGCTTCTGTCAGGTCATTACATACCCTTCTCTGTGTTTTGACTCTAGAAGCACATATTAGGGCCCTCTGGTGCCTATGTTAAAACGAGGTCCTTGTTGACCTAAACTGGACCCCTAAGATGTCAGAAACGAAGCACGTTACAGAACAGTTGCTCAGTGTGGTATATTTGAGCTCACCTTGACCAGCCCAGAAACTCTTTAATGTTGTATAGGAAAATGGTGAACTAACTCGGTTCGGGATCTAACCAGGCTAGCTAAAAGGTAAAACAATTATATTTTTATTTATTATAAGGGGTAAACTCATGAAACAGGAATGAGAAGTTCAAGCTCAGCTGTGCTGCAAGGGAACCACACAAGAGAGCACACCCATGCCTCGCACCTGTTTTTCTCAGGTCCCTGAAGGCAAAACCCTAACTTGGTCCCACCTCTTAAAGATAATTGGTTGACAAAGCTTCCCCTTCACCTTCCCCTTTTGTCTAAACAAGAGCAATCCAAACACAATACAAAACTATATACAATAAGAAAAGATATCAAGTAGAAAATTATAACCAACATAAACAATACTAAGCAAGGAACACATGATAAATGTTTTAATAAACATTTTATTCCAAAGGGTCTAAGTCTTGCATCAGAAATAGGCTTGCCTAAATCATAAGAAGATAACTATGGCTATCTAATCTTCAACCCTATCGAAGGCCTGAAAAGGGAGATAATATATATTACTTGAGTTGAGCAGTATATTACAGAGACAATTGGCTACCTAAGCAAACACCCAAAGTCTCATTTGCAAACTTGAAGCAACAAGTTTGGCTAAGGCCTAGAGTCACTGACAAACCATTTTTAGAGGAAGAAAAAATTTTAGAACCATCTTACCCTGTCTTGGCAAGGTTTAGAAGTCCTTTTCTTTGTGTCCTGCTTATCCAGTCTGGATACCATGTACTTTGTCAATAGTTGAGGCATGGGCAGTTCCTTACCCAAAAGCCAATTGTGTTAAGAAAAAAACAAACTTCAAGCAGAATGCTGTGGGACAATGGTTTTACCATGTAAAGATTTGTTTCTTGTACTTGTTTAATAAACTGCTGATTGGCCAGTAGCCAGGCAGGCCAATGAGAACAGGAGAATGTTGGGAAGAGGAAGAGTCTATAGCCATCACCCAGACACAGAGGGAGCAGGATGTGATGGCCTCACCAAAAAAGGTATCAAGCCATGTGGCTAACACAGATAAGAATTATGGGCTAATAGAAGTTATAATAGTTAATAAGAAGCCTGAGCTACCTGGCCAATGAGTTTATGATTAATGTAGCCCTCTGTGTATTTCGTTGGGACTGAACGACTATGGGACTATGCAGAACAGAAACCTCGGTCAAGAGAAAAAGGTTTATGACATTTATTCTTGATTCTCCACTTGACTAGAATGAGAAGTGCCTATAGATAGGCCAGGGCAGTACTGGGCTAGTATGTCTGTGGATGAGTATTTAGAGAGACTTACTAAGTAAGAAAATCCAACCCTAGAAGCGGATGGCTCTATCTCATAGGCTGGCTACCAGATGGGTTAAAAGCAGGAACAGAGAAAGCTATCTAGGAAGTATGATCTCCTCATCCTTGTTTGCTATTGTGTGTGCTATGCTGCCACCCTCACGTAGGAGGAGGGAGCTGCTTGTTGGTTCCTGGCCACCTGGCTAGCTTAGACTAGAAATAATCACACAGAAACTGTATTAATTAAATCACTGCTTGGCCCATTAGCTCTAGCTTCTTATTGGCTAACTCTTATATTAATTTAACCCATTTCTATTAATCTGTATATTGCCACATGGCTGTGGCTTACCAGCTAAAGTTCTGACCAGCATCTGTCTCTGGTGGCTCCATGGTGTCTCTGACTCCGCCTCCTTTCTCTCAGCATTCACTTTAGTTTTCCCCACCTATCTCTGTTCTTTTGCCCTATCACAGGCCAAGACAGTTTCTTTATTCATTAACCAATAAAGCAACATATAGACAGAAGGACCTCCCACACCACCCTCATCCCTCCATGCTGGACTGACCCCTCTGAAACCACAAGCCTGAATCCATCCCTCCTCTGTTGTTTACCTCAGGTATGTGGCTAGAGAGATGCAGAAGCTTGACTAACACATATAACGGTGGATATTGCCAGCAATGTGCAGTGTAGATCATGGATCACTCAGCAGAACTCAGCAGACACTCTTATGGAAATGACGTGAGCTCACTGTGGGGCTGGTCTTGAGTTACAAGGAACTAGAAAGGATACCAAAGAATACATGATCATTTGTATATAATGGCTCAGAGGCTAAGAGCATCAGCTGATCTTCTAGAGGACCCAGGTTCAATTCCCAGTTCCCATATGATAGCTCACAGCCATGGTGGTATATGGACATACATTAAACAAAACACATATAATAAATATAATGTAAAAGGATAGAAACTTACCATTAAACTCTTAATAATGACACTGGAAATGAAAATGAGAATAAACAAGTTGGAGATTCTACTGTTTCTAATAGTGACTCAAATATCATTTCTAATCATCAAATAATTTTAAAATAAAAATACAAATATGTGAAGAGTTAACATCATATTCTTATAAAAAGAAAGATTTTGACACATTTCAAAACCACTTTCTCTAAACCATGGTTATCTGGATCAAGAGAACTCAGAATCTGGTCTTGAGGGAGCGTCCTTAAATGGAAGACCTGGAAATAAAATGGAGGCTCATGATGCCACTTGTGTAAAAACAGGCTGTTGGGAACTCATCGTCTACGGGCTGCTTCAGAGAAGCCCAGGAGCTGGAGCTTGTTTTTATCCAGTGAAGTCTTGAAGTGTGGAACATATGTTCCAGTTCATGGTTGACGGCAATATCTTTTAAAAATTCTAAATTCCAAAGTCTAAATTAGTCTTATTCTAATTTTACAAAGCCTATCTAACTAAACCTTCAAACTGCTTCCCTGAGCCCCAGACCATGGCCCTTCCTCTCACTTGCCCTATCTTCCTGGCTCTCTTAGCTTTCTCTACTCACTAACAGATTCTATAAATCAAAAGCAGGAAAGTGGTGGGCCTACCTGAATGATTTTAAAATGAAAAGAGCCAAGGGTCAAAAGCATACTTTCCTAAATTAATCGAGAAGGGGAATGGGGAACATATCTTCATGTATGTGTTCGCATTCAGGTCTCACAAGGCAGGGTTCTCCCTTGACTTCTCTTCATTAATGCCTTCTCTCAGCTCTGTACAATAAGCTGCCTTAAAACATCTCATTTTTAACTAAACTATAACAATTGCAGCATTGTAAAAAATATAGTGTTGTCTTTTAATACAGCTTTGCATTGTACAATGACCAAATTAGGATATTGACCAAAAGTGTAATTTCAAGTACTTAATTCTTTGTGATAAGAAGATTATAATTATTCTCTTCTGCTCCTTTGGAAGGCAAATCTTGAATAAAGTCATTCTGCTATGCAGTAAAAACCTCTGTACAAATCACAGTAAAATGATTTCTCCCATGAATGCATCTAGAACAAATTAAAGTGTTAGCCATCTAATCTGCTAGAGCTCTCTTTTGCGTCACAGAACTTTTTTTTGAGAGATTTTGAGGCCATATTTGGGCATTGTTCCTCAATGAAATTCAGTCAGAGAACACATCTGCCTCTCCTCCTCACACACTGTTAGCTTTATTTTCATGGGGAATGCCTTATCCCTAAGAGCTCACAGAGCTCCTATCTAGATGTTTGGGTGATATCTGGTTGACTTATTGCAATAATACAACTTAAAATTCTCTGTGCCTCCACTGTCATGCATCAATAAATTGTAACTATCCACTAATATTTGGAGTGTTTTTTAAAATTAATTAGGCTTAAAAATATCATTGTATGAAGGAAATATATTATTTCTGGTATTGAAAAATTATTGTTGATGTAGAGGCATATTTTCCCTGGAATCATAAATTAAGACAGTTACATAAACAGAGTTGACAGATACAAAAGAAGCAGAGATGGGTCCCACTTACACAAAACCAAGCATTTTTAAAAAATGAATCGTTATTGTTAGGATGAGGTCAAGAATGTCACAGTATCTACCATCCACCCCCTTCTGCGTCTTGTGGGAAAACAAAGTAGTATGGGGCTTACTTGGATAAATTTGCCTAAATAGTAAGAATAGATCACATACTTGAGTCTGAAATATCTCTTTAAAATATGCTTTTCAAGAAAATGCCAACTATAGTTTGACTTGTACATTTATGATGAGCTATGATGAGGAATCCTTATTGAAACATAGTTGAGTTTATCTTTTATCTTGATATTTCCTAAGATATTTTCTTAAAGATACGTGCTTTGATTTCTTGCCATGGTTTTAAAATATTTTGAGGAGGTCACTAGGCTCCCAAAACACAGCCAGACGAACAAAAATGGGGTTAGTGGAAATTTTAAACTTTATTTCCCACAAAATATTCAAAGGTCAGGATAACTCCTTGGTTAGTTCTATTAATGGCACCTGACAAATTCTTGGATCATATTTTATTTCCAAACATGTCTTTAAGGTTTTTAAATGATGACCCTTAGCTTGTATATTCTCTTTTTGTCTCTAATGATATATTTGAGGAAATAAGATTAGGGTAATTTATTCTTTCAAAATAACAGAATGACTTGTTTATACATCCAAAAGAAATAAGATTATTTCAGAGGCAAATTATTGAGGCTTTCATCTAAAAGAAAACAGCATGATTTGTTGGGAAGCATGAAGAAGTCACTGTACATATTATCATATATCTCCTGCCATTTTCTTCAGGAGATGATATTCTTCATGCCCAGGAGCTAAACCAACCCATCTAATAACGACAACACAGAGGGCATAAAGCTATTCATTCTGCAGCTTAAAGGAAGAAAGCCTTTGTATCTACTGAAGTATCTGTCTGCTATTTTACTTTCATGATGTATAAAGAGTTGTACAGGGTAGTGGAGTAACAATATTATGATACAGTTCACATCTATAAGGGATTAGCAGAATTCTATAGAAATAACAAAGCAGTGGAGTGAAAATAAATGGTACACACCACTGAAGATTATTCTCTGGTGTATTCAGTCACTCTTCTTATGACATTATGTAGCTAGTGAATTAATGAATAAAGTCCACAGGAAAAAAAAGTATCTGTGGTGATGTTTTTTTTACACTGTAGCAAATAAAGCTTGCCTAAAGATCAGAGAAGCAGAGTGATCAGGCTCTAGAGTTCTTACTGCTACCAATGCTGAGACCAAGAGGCTATCCTATCTCTACTAATCCTCATACTGCATGCTCAGACTGCATCCTCAAATAGCTCCTCATACTGCACTGAGTTCCTGTCTCCTCGCACCTTATATTCCTCTCTCTGACTAGCCATATCACTTCTGTCTCCACCCCCCTAGTGCTGAAATTAAAGGTATGGGATCCCAAGTGCTGGAATCACCTTTGTGTGAGCTCTGCTTCTCTTTTAGACAGATTCAATCTTGTTGAGCCCACAGTGGCCTTGTGCTGAAATTAAAGGTGTGTGCCACTACTGCCCGGCCTCTATGGCTAACAAGTGGCTTAACTCTGTACTCTGATCTTTAGGCAAGCTTTATTTGTTATAGCATAAATAAAATATATCACCACATTTATCAGCTGAAACATAACTCTAGTATATTATACTTTTAAAATATGATGCCATTGTTGTGGAGGCTGCTTGTTTGTTTTCCAGATGCCCAGATTCCCAAAATAATCACACAAAACTATATTATTTGCAATACTGTTTGGCCAATAACTTAAACATATTTCTGACTAACTTTTATATATTAAATTTATCCATTTCTATTAATCTGTGTATCGCCACGTGGCTATGGCTTACCAGCAAGGTGCTGGTGCGTCTATTTCCTGTGGACGAATACATGGCATCGCTGACTCCACCTTCTTTCCTCCTCTATCTGCTTGGAACTCCCGCCTTACTCTATTCTGCTAAACCACTGGCCAAAACAGATTTACTTATTAACCAATAAAAGCAACACATAAACAGAAAGATTTCCCACACCAATGCTATCTTCAAAATGCTAGCTCAGAGTATGGAAAAAATGTGTTCTTCTTCCTCTTCATTGCCATCATCATCATCATCATCATCATCATTGTCTGTGATGTCTGGGGGGAGGGTCATGCCACTGTCCATGTGTGGGGTCCAGAGGACAACATCGTAGAGTTTGTTCTCTCCCTCTGCCTTCATGGGGATTCCAGGAATCCAACTCAGGTCACCAGGTTTGATGAGCCTGCCCTTTGATCCTTGAGTCACCTCATTGGCCTTAACCATGTAATCTCTTAGACAAATCACACCAGCGTGTATCCCTGTGGTCCTCTGTGAATGTTACATTCTATGAGTGACAACAAAATCCATCGACATGAACCTCACAGGTTATTCCTCACAATCATAGCCGGAGGACTACAGTGTTGGGTGGAAACAACACTGAATCCATCAAAGATTCTTTGCCAGGCTGGCAATGGGGCCTGGCTGCAGCTGTCCCCACAAAGTGCTCAGGTAGCTGTACTTCTCGCCGTCATTCCCCTTTGGTTGTGCATCATAACATTGTACTCATTAATGTTTTTAAAGATTTATTTCATTTATTTTTTATGTGTGTATGTGTGTGGTGTGTGCCCCCATAGGCCAGAAGAGAGCATAAGATCCCCCTCATGCCGGAGTTACAGGTGGTTGTGAGCTGCCCAGAAATGGGCAAGGGGAGCTAATCACAAGTGTTCCTAACAACTGAGCCATCTCTCCAGCCTCATTCTCTAATATTTTTGTAATTGGTGTCTACCTCAGAATTGATGTGTATGTTGATATATAAATATCTTACAAAGTTCACATAAAGGGGTCAGCCTTGGTTCAGGAGCAAGAAAATACAATAATAAGAAATTCTCCCATCTTGACCTTCTTTCTTAGCCTTCTCTTACTCAGAGGAGGTCATTGGCTGTAGACTGTAAAAAAATTATAGTTAAAGCCAGATGCCTAAGTGCACAATATTTAGGCCTCGGTTCTGTTGTTTTGCTCTCTTCGTCAGAACAGTAACACTGCTGGATCTATGCTGCTGTGAGGTCTAATGACATCACCCAGGGGACATTTCTGGTGTAAGTGTCAGTACAGACGATGACCACTGTGTCTTTTTCCGTCACTCTGGATTCCCACAGGTATAGATGATTCTCCTCTTTGACTTATTTGTTTTAGTTTTTCACCAGCCCTCATATAACTTCCAGTTAACCTTCATTATGTTAAGAAAACCTTAAACAAAGACAAGTATGAAGATGCTTTTCCCATGTGTACTGATATAAAATTCAGTCAGCACAGTCTCCTCTTGCAGAAGGAACTATGTAGTCCTTTTGTTTCTAAAAGATCAAGTTTTAGAAACTCAAATTTTGTTTCAAATATCACAATAAAGTTTTTTTGTGCATAGATGGGAGATGTATGTATGTGCATGTTTGTGTGTGTATATGTGTACATATTTGTGTGTGTTTGTGTATATGTGTGTGCTTGTGTGTAATGTGTATTGTGTGTTTGTGTGTGCCTATATTTGATGTGTAGACAGGCAAAGACAAAGACAGAGATGGTATCACAAAAAAGCCTAGAGTTAACTGTGCAGTCTTCTGGCCTCTAACTCATAATCTTCTGCCTGTGCCTCCCAAGTGCACGGATTGCAGGTCAGTGTCACCATCTGTGGCTCAAATTACTTCTTAACATCTCATTTTCCCCAGGATAGTCATCAAATACCTACCATAGTCCAACCCCTCGCAGCACCCCAAATCCCCTCACAAGGCTTATGATCCAAATTATTTGGAATTTCTTAGACCCATCCAACCTTGAGATAGCAGGTGAGAAAAATAATAGTGTTTTCAACTCTGGGTTATATCATCATCTTTGCTTCTCCTCTAGCAATTACGGACCAGGTCTGGGCTGAGACCTGAAAGTGAGCTGACTGCTCCTCCCTCTGTGTCCTGCTGACAGATGAGCTCGTGTTCAGGCCCCTCCTCTCTGCATCAGAGTCATAGAGTTCTATAGAAAGACCACAGATGCAAGGCGACACTAAACTAGGATTCATAGTTCTACTTGTTTGAGTTTAATCAATACTCTTTGCACTTTGAAATATGCATTGACCTTAATTTAGTGCCAGCTTCTGCCTACAGTGTTTCTGCTTCTTGCTGCTTAGAAGTCAGTTGTGAACAACAGTGGCCTTGATTCCATGTCCAAATTGGAATGGCCTTTCTTGGTTTTTGACAGAATCTGAAAAAAGACTACTAACTTACATGTTACTTTTTCTCCTTTTCTCTTAGAATGTCTTTTAGTGACCATCAGACTTTATTATTTTTGCTTTTTATAATTGCAAACTCATCTCTATTTCTAAAATGGGAGAGATTACTTCAGTTTAGCACAGTGGGAGGAGAGCAGCCAACTTCTATAAACACACAAAATAACAAAAACATAACATTCAAGCTAAAAATAACTGGTTTTTTTCTTTGCTTAAAAGCACTCAGCCCAGTTTATTTATATTTAACATAAAACCAAAAAAAAGAAAAAAGAAAAAAAATAACATTAAATCTTCGTCTTTTCATGCAGCCCATCTTGGATAGTTTCCAGATCAATAAAAACATTATCTGCTTAATGTCACCTTAATGCCATTGATTCACTATTGGAGAATGGTTACTGTCAGCTCCCTGGGAGAAAGGTTTTTGACTGAATATAATGGGGCATTCTGCGGGAAGCATGCTCCTTAGGAGACAGTCTAGAATCAAAATGTAAAGTTTACTCATAATTTACTCAATATATATATATATATATATATATAGAGAGAGAGAGAGAGAGAGAGAGAGAGAAAGAGGGGGGGAATTTGAAGCTAAAGCTCTATTATTCTTGTGCAAGTAAGAATTTGTATTTGTGCAAGAGTTGGAATAGAAAATCTATTTTCACATATGTGTGCATTTTCATGTATGTATACGCATGTGCATGTGGAAGCTGCAGGACAACCTCCAGTATCATTCCTCACACCCTACCCACTTTTTTTGTTATTTTGTTTGTTTATTTTTTTCGAGACAGGGATTCTCTGGAGCTTTGGAGCCTGTCCTGGAACTAGCTCTTGTAGACCAGTCTGGCCTCACACTTAGAGATCCACCTACCTCTGCCTTCCAAGTGCTGGGATTAAAGGTGTACACCACCCCTGCCTGGCTTCTCCCCACTCTTTTTGAGACGAAGACCCTTCCTTGGTCTGAGCTTTCCAGCTAGGCTAGCCAGCCAGCACACCCGAGAATTTCCTCTCTCCAACTCTGTGGCACTTGAATTGCAGATCACCATGCCTGGCTCTTTTTGCTGTGGGTTCTGGAGGCTGAAACTTAGGTCTTTATTCCTGGGAGGCAGGAACTTTATCATCTGAACTACTTCCCCAGCCTTCAGACCTATTTTTAAAGCTGTATTTATGGACTTAAGAAGGCAATATTTATTGTATCATAGTCTACCTACTAATTTTATCGGTCTTGGTTTGTTGGAACGTCTTCAGTTCAAAAAATGTAAGTGTAGCTAACATTGATAAAACAGTGGCATTTATTAGACTATGAAAGGAGGTGTCCATGGACTCTCAGCCTTTGGGAATGAAGTTTCCCTCTGGGTTCAGTCAGAAGAGAGAAACCAACTTGAATAGGGAAAGTTTAATATAAAGGACCATAGCCTCTAACAGGGTGGTACAGAATCAAGGAGATGGGTGGTGGGAAAAAGGACTAGCAGGGTGGCAGATGTGAGGAGACTGCTTCTGCTGTGGCAAACTGAGTAGCTGGTGAGAACTTGTTCTTTAGGCTGACATTTAGACTTCACTGAGAAGGTGTGGCTTGGCTTACTAGATATCCTAGAAGTCGCTGGGGCTATGCCCATGAAACTTTCTGGAAAGTCTTCCTCTGTGTATCACTGAAATGAGCCTTTGCCCTCTAGAATGTTGGGAATGTTCACTGGTGGTGTAACACTGAGAATACTCTAAGGCATGTAGGAGCCATAGTGGGAAAGACCTTCTAGTGCCTGAGTTCTCTGGCCATTGCTCACGGCAAAGCCTTCATGAAGAAGCCGGGCACTTTGCAGGGCCCTAAGGAAGGCACACGTGCATTCACGTGCAAGAGAGAGAGAGAGGTGGTATGTGTGTGTGTGTGTGCTGTCTGTGCATTAATTTGTGTAGTGTGTGCATTTCTGTGTGCAGTGTGTGTGCATATCTGTGCTCAGTGTGTGTGCATATGTCTGTGTGTAGAGTATGTGTACATGTCTGTGTACTGTGTGTCTGCATGTCCAGGTAGAGTGTGCATGGGTGAGTGTCTGTGTGCTCTGAGCATGTGTGCACTTCTGTTTGCTGTGTGTTTGAGTGTGCAAGGTATATGTGTGCATATCTGTGTGCTGTGTGTATTTATATGTAAACAGTGTTGTATGCACATCTGTGTGCTCTGTGTGTGCATGCATGTATGCCTGTGTACAGTGTGCTTGCTTATTTATAATGTATGGGAGAACTGAGCATTAGAGAATGTACAAGTGCTGCAGGAATCTGCAGAGCAGATGCCATTTTCTTCTGTTATGTCTCTCTTAAGGACTCTAGTGGCAGGAGTTAGTATAATGTCAGCAGGCAGAGGAAATGTTTTAAAGGGACCATACCTCTTTTCACAGAAAGTACAGAAAGGACTAGTTTAGAGAAAAGGTGGCCAGATTCAAGGTTTCAATTTGCTTTCCTGTCTCTCAATGTGTTTGCTCTGCACTGGTTTCATCCTGGGCTGGCTAGCTCCATATTTTGTTAGAACAAATTCAGCCATAGAAGATAATACAACAAAGAAATCCAAGAATTAAGTTTGTGTGGCTCATTTGCCTGGTCTATATCATATGCCATCTTTAAATCAATCCATGTGGCCGGGGTGGGGATTCTTATTGGTCCTTTCCCTATCCTTATTCACATCCACATCCCTATGCTTATCCACACGTTAAACTTAAGGAAGATGAATTGTTGCTGAATAGGCCAAAGCCACATGGAGTGAACACAACTCCAGAATTTGAAATGCTTTAAAATTGTGCCTTACACTTATTTGAACTTAATTCTTAAAGTAATTTCTATAAAGTTTCAAGTCTTAAAGCTAAGGATTACCTCATTTAATCAAGTCCAGGACATTTATTTACTATGTGTATTTTTTGGAACCCAAGGTGCCTGCTGAAATAGAATCTTGAAGCTGTACCATGTATAGCTTCATTTTTCAAAGAGGAATGCCCTACTTACTCTGCTGATGTCTGTTTTCCCATTGCAATAGCAGTCCACCAGTGTTGCAGCCCCAGCAACTGCTGATGCATGGGGGGAACTAGATGGAAACCAAAAGAAAACATTATGCTGACTGAAAAGGTGGCAGGAATCCTATACAGGGCGACTCCATTTTGTACAGCCTTGGGATGCAGGAAGTACAGCGATGGGGAACCCATGCGTGCCAGGATGGCGTGATCCTGGAGAGGCAGCATGGGAACTCTTCAGGAGGTGATGGAGCTGTTCCGGATCCTGCTCACATGATGCTCACACAGATCAGCATGTCTGATGTTACTCAGTAGAGCCATGCATCATTCCCTTCACATAAAGCGAAACCAATAAGACCCCAACCAAGTTAATGCATGTAAATCTAGCAAACCCTAACACAATGCAGAAATGCTAAATTCCTGACTTGGAATCAGTTTTTTTTCCTGATTTTCAAAGATGTTATCTTTATGGAAAGGTAGATAACAGAGATGAACTCTCTGCATTGCTTTTGCAAACTCTTTGCGAAGAGGAAAATACTTCAAAGTGGAGCTGACAAAATATTAGGCATACGGAAATGGGAAAAAGCAAGTTAAGAATGATTTTTGACAAAGAATTATTTAAAAGTTGGCTTCCTAAATGGTAGAAAATACTGTGGCAGGAGGGAAACTTCACACTCACAACCTTTTTCTTAAGGAAAACAGGGCTTACGTCAGTCCTAAGATGTATCCCTCCTTTCCAAGGCTCCTCCCAAGCACCGAGGTGAAAAGGTACAGGGCAGAATAGCACATTGACACCCATACCTGGAGAGTATTTTCAGTAACTCCATCACAGCGGACCCAGCTATTGCTTCTTTTAAACTGTATTTACGTCCATCTCCCTGTTTCATGCTTTTGAACTTAATTTTCCCAAAAGTCTTTAAAGAATGTCTAGATTCTTTAGTCTCCAAAACTTGTAACCACAAAATCATGATCTGTTACTTAAGGGATTTCTGAGAAAAGTCAATTATTTAATTTTTAAAAATGTTTTGTGTCCTTATAGGGCTTTATATGTTTCAAAACATTTGCTAATCTATCTTATTTTAGTCTATGAAAGCTTTCTATTCTAATCATTGGGGGTGCTTCCTTGCTTACCTTAAGAACAAAGATGTGAAATTTCCAGAGAACAGACAAGATCCAAAATCCCACAGAACTGCTCCTCTGCAGGTTTGGGTTCAAAGCCTCTTACAGCTTGGGGAAGGTGGACACTGCAGTTTTGCTGTTTAATCAACGCTTCCTCCCAATCCATTCTTTCTTATCTCTGCTTAAATAGGCTGCCGATCAGTTGCAGATATGTGCTGACCCAACAAGAGCAAAGGTGTGAGATAGAAGTTTATTGGAGCTGCAAGTTTATAGCCTGCATACAGCTGATTAAAGAGTATGCGGTGAGCCATTCAGGGAGTCCCATAAAGATGTATCATCTTAATACTGCTGCCTTTGACTCTGCTGCTATGCCCCAATCCTTACGCGCCTGTCCTTCAGAGTACTTCCAAAAAGACCTGGGCCAAGAATCTTGCTCTCCTCACTCCCAACCATGACCCTTTCTCCTTGCCTGCTCTTTGAAAGCCGGAAAGGGGAAGGGTGATATTAAGGTTCTGCAAGGGTCCGTGAGGCAGAGATGGAACAGCCCTTCAGAGCACTGTCAATATCCCATTGCTTTGATACATTTCCCGGCATCTGTTCTGGAGCCATGTTTGCTACGTAAGTTTGCCATTAACAGTCAGTAAGGACTTTAATTACCTGAGCCCGCCGAGGAGCGGAACGCTGATGAAATGGCAACATCTGGAACAGGAAGATGTGAAATCGCCCCCTCAGCTGTGTTGAGTGGGGGTTATATTACGACTTGTCTTAATCAGGAATGATTCTCCTGCTGTTGAGGTGACTTTATGAGCAGCAAGTGACTTCTGGTTTGCAGTGCTCTGCCCAGGTGTGTCACTGCATTAGCATGGAAATTCATTGGACTTTAGACTTTTCCACTTGGCCTTTTGTTAATGTCCTATTAGCACCTGTTAAATTATCATGCTCTTCACCAACATATTTTGAGTTTCACGAAGTGATTGGCCATAACCAATGGGTGTTCAAACACTCCACAATTAATAAAACTATTTAGAAATGTAGTAGTCTCCCTAGAAAAATCTACCTGTGCACATAATAACAGAATCCTAGATAAGGTTGAAAGGCTTTACTGTATCCTAAATTGAAGCCCTTTTTCTGACCCTCCCCATCCCCAACATCTCCCCTCTTCTCGTTCCCCTTCTTCCTCTTCTCTTTAGTAGGGGAATCTTTATTTAAAACACAAAGGAAGGTTGTGTATGTGGATGCATGTTCACACTCTTATACCAGGGTGAGCATATTAGGGTCAAAGATCAACTCTGGTGAGTCATTTCTCCCCTTTCACCTTCTTTGAGGCAATATCTTGTTTCTGCTGCGTGATATACTCCACGCTAGCTGACCCTAAAGCTTCCTGGAAAGTCTCTTATCTTCTCTGCCTTCCATCTTTCTGTAAAGAATTTAGGATTATAAATGTGTCACCACATCCATATTTTTTAAATGAGTTTGTACAACTGAACTTGGGTTTCTAGGCTTGCATCTTAAGGGCTCTTGCCCACCAAGCCATCTCTCAGTCCCAAAAGGCCCCTTGCTTGGACACACGAGTCTCTCATACAGGCAGCACTGCATTCTTTCCCTTCCACCAGCCTGCCCCGATGGAATGCTCCCTGACCAGAATGTTTTGAGTTCCTCAGTAACTTCTTATTTAGAAGCTACACTTGTCCTAAGCTGATTCAGTCCCAAGGTCTCCTTCCATTGAGTATTTTTGCTCTTGATCTGAAGGAATGGTAAATTAATTCAAGTGCTAGCCCCTGTTTACTGCTGATCCATGTCAGATGAAAATATGGGAGACTTGAGATAGATCTCAAGACATGCTCCATCCACAGTGCTCTATCACATTCTTAGTAACAAGAAAATGCTTTCCATCAAGGAAGTTAAAGGTCACTGCAACTCACTGCAATTCAGATGCAAAGCAGGGTCTTTGGTAAAATATGTTTTTCAGCAGCAGTGTTTGAGCATCATGAATTACATGGGCTAAGTTATATTGTTGATGTCTATGTGATGGAAGGATTTAGGGAGCAATAAGGCAAAAGACGTAGGGAACAATCCAATTGAGATATACACCATTCTCGCAGGTATACCAGTTGTCCCTAAAAGATTTAATTTTTTTTTAAATCAGAGGCTTCACTGGGAATTCAAGAAGATAACTTTGCTATTAAACTCCCTGTGATCTCCTAAAATAAACAAAAAAATGAGAATTTAATAAGTAAACCTTTTAACCAGATTTCTTATTGAACTGTTGTTGCTCTTATTAATTCACTGGATTGTCTGTAGTTTTACATTTCTATTTGCAAAATGAAAATGTTAACATAATTCAGGGACTAATTAAGAGAAAGTTTGTGACTACTACAAAATAAGCAGTTTTGGGTCCATATGGTTTTTCCCAAGTCCTCATCAATCTTTATGCCTTTGACGTAATAGAAAACAAAACACATAGGAGCATTTTTAACTTAATAGAAGACCCACCTTATATTATTCTTAGAGAATTACATGACCTTTCAACCAAATCAGTGGAACTTAAGGTCGATGATGTGTTCTCCTAGTGCTGAGGTGCTGTCTTCAAAACAGGGAGCTGTTGGCATGTGAAAAATTGTGAGCTTGTAACAGCAATTGTCACTCTGCTACTGACCTGTTACTGAATAGTTCTATTGCTTTTCTGATTATCTTAAGTCAAACCCTGAAATTTAAGTCACCAGGATGCAGAATAAACAAAGCTGAGCCTCGTTTTCTCCCATTAGAACTGGAATTGTGTTAAATTTCGTAGGTGAATTCTCAAGTCCCCTGTTGAGATGCCCTCTGCTAACCCTGCATATCATCCAAATGAGAACACCTGCTGCCTCTGTGCCTAGGTGACCAGAGGCTTTGGGATCAGCCACAGAGTTCAGTCCCCTGGAATAAAAAAAAAAAAAAACTCCCTTTACCACCCACCACCCAGCTATCTCAGCCTGGGTGGGTCTGTGTATCTCCTTCCATAATTTACATCTCTTCCATAATTTACATCTCTTTCTCTATGTGCTCTGTGCTCAGGGCTGCACCAGAGGAAAAGCTCACTGCCATTCTGTTCCTGGTTATGCAGTCTTCTTGAGGCACAAGTGCCACTACTGCAGGCACCTGCCAGGGTTCTGTGATTTCTGGTCATAGAAATCATGTTCCCTCCCAAAGTTCAACAACAGGGCTCTCTATCCCCACAGCACCTCCCTTATCTCTGTCCTCTTCCCAAGCTTCCGCCTCTGAGGAGCCTTTGCAGCACAATGTTGACCTGTCTCCCTTGGGGGTGAAAGTTCTTCCTTACAGAGGATCCTAATTAGTGTTTTATTTACTTGTTCTGACGGTTTTACATCATTGTTTGTTGCTTCTTGTAATGAGAGAGACCAGATGTTCTAGCGTTCATTTTCTATTTTTCTCACACTTCCAAAAATAGACTTAGTTTTCATTGTTATCCTTTTGAAAAAGAATTGCACAGTACACTTAAGAATAAAGCAAGCAAGATGAGGGAGTTAAGCCCTTGGGCTATAAACTGGCCTTCTCAGGCCTTGTAGATGTTAACTTCTCACCAGCACCAACACTGCCTTACAAACTATCTTCCTCTCGAGGTCTCTAAGTGCTGGCCCCTTTACCTTTCCAACCCTTTGCTTCAGCTTGATTCCTCCAGGCAATCACATCTGCTTCTCTCTAATGCTCTTTCAGAGTTGTACAGGCAGAGGCGTTTTCCTGAATTTCTGGAGGTGAGAAGTCATGATGCCATGTGCTGTTTAGTAGTCTTCCAGGGCAGGCTGCTCTGAGCACAGTATTCCCATTGTGAAGAAGGACAGCTGCTCCTTCTGCCTTCTGTCCTGTTGATAATGCTGCATTCCTCAACGCCACCAGAGAGAAGGAAGGTCAAGCGATACCATCCAGAGGTTGTGAGCTCTGGCTTTAAAATTAAATAAAGCTGCTCTGACTTACCCGTTCTACTCTCTGTCCTGTTCTGAGATTTGAGAGATAGCTTTTATTCTTGTTCTGCAGTCTAAATACCCACATGACAGTAATTACATGTTTCAAAAAAGAAAGACAAAAAGGCCTCAAAAGGAATAGCAGCTAAGAAAAACAATAGAAAAATTTTCTTTTAAGAGATGACAGTAGGTGAGATAGTTGGGAAGCAGACAACGAGGTTTGTTATATATGAGCTATAGACTGTGCCTTCTGAAAGTCACACTGAAAACCAGCTTTGTTGTATATGCGCTACAGACCATGCCTTCTAGAAGTCACACTTAGATGAAACCTCGAATCAGCTACAAAGCACCCTCCACTCTTCTCCAGGTTAGGTGAGTCATATCCTTAGATAAAATCAGACTGTGCCTTCTGGAAGTCACACTTAGATGACACCTCGAATCAGCTACAAAGTGCCCTCCACTCTTCTCCAGGTTAGGTAAGTCATAACCTTTGATAAAATTTGTCATTCAAACTCTGTTTATGATTTTGATCAAAAGGGTTAATGCCAGCCTCAAGATCCATAGGCAATGGAGAGAAGGTAGATATAAAATAGACAATATCGAGGACAGTTTCTCTACTCATTATCCCAAGTGTGTTCTCCATCGCTGGGTGATCAGCATGAACATCACCACCACTCCCAACATTGCTTGCAAGAGATTTTGTATCAGATACACAGGGGGTTTAAATTAAAGACTCTGAGAGCTTCTTGCCTTCCGCAGACAGACAGAAGACAAGTGCACACTTCCTCTCCTTTCCTCTCCTTCCCTCTCCTCCCCTCCCCTAGCCTCACAGTCTCTCACTTTCACAACTCCACCTGTCTCCAGGTACAGGCAATGGAATTCCCTATTCAAGGATAGATTCTGAAAGCAATAGCCAAGGGAAACTAAGCAGAACAATAAGCAAATAATTCATCTCCCACAGTCACCACACTGTCCATGAGACCTCTCACTTACACCCAGGCTCTTCTGAGACCTTGCAGCTGATGTTCCAGCATGCTCTTCTGCAGCTGCCGTGTGTTTCCATGCTGCTTAGACCCCTGTCTAAGGGCTTCCTTCTTAGCTTTCTGAAAGGCATTTTCCCATTTTTTTGATGTAGGGACGCCTTCATGGAGGCTGAAGACCAAGCATGATGTAAGAGACTAATGCTTGAGACCTTGACAGAAGAGCAAGAGTCTGGGTGTACCTCGGGTGCCCGATTGACAGGGGGGGATGTTCCGTGGTGCCATAATGAAGGGGTACATTTGAATTCCCATTTCTTGCTTTGATTGGTTGAATCAGTAACAATGAGAGAAAGACTTGAGTATCTGAGTGGAAATATTTGAACAAAACCTTTTATTCAAAATACTGCAAATCAAACCAAAAAGCTGCATTTCTTCGGTCTGACTTGGACATTCAGTACCATGTGGCTGTTGGCCAGGAACATCTTGCCTGAGCAGTTAGTGTCTCAATTATAAAGTCCTGTGGTCTTTTCCATGTCTTTGAATTATGGTGTAATTACTCAGAGTAAAACTTAGTAACTCTTCCGTTGTCACCCTTGGGCCTGGGAACCCTTTTGTTGTGGATGAGTGTAGAGGGACAACCTGGTCCTTCGTTTGTCTCTCCCTTCCAGTGTCCCGGCAAGAGCTGCGGAGTAAGAATTATATATGCTCATAGTATATAGCTGAGTGTTATATGTGGAAACATTCTAAAAATGATGACCACTGCTAAGCTAGTTAATACATTTATTAAACTTGGACATAAGACCTTTTGTGGTCTCAACCAATCAAGAGGGTTTTAAGTCTGGTGTGCATCCGCTAGATAGCGCCTATGCATTCTGCCAACAGCCTAGATAGATAGTGCCTATACATTCTGCTAACAAGTCCCTGCCCTCTTAGAAACATCAGCCCATTCTCCCTTCCTCAAATGCTGGAAGCCAATTTTGTTCTCTACTTCTATCACATGACATTTTTAGATGCCAGTATAAGTGACAACTCACAATATCTGTCTTCCTGTGCCTGCTCCACTTCACCCAAAAAATCATCTTTTAACTCCCTCCATATAGCAACAGATGACAAAGACTGTAGTAAGACTGAGTGATATCTGATTTACAGATATATTAACCTATGAAATGAGTGCATTGTGTGCCTCTGTGTGCACGTGTCTCTGTGTGCATGTGTGTATGTGCATGTGCGTCTCTATGTGTGTGTCTCTGTGTATGCATATGTCTCTGTGTGTGTATGTCAGTGTGTGTGCATGTGTCTGTGCCTGTGTGTGTCTCTGTGTGTGTGTCAGTATGCATGTGTGTCTCTATGTCTTTGTGTGCATGTGTGTGTGTCAGTGTGTGTGCGCACATGTGTGGGTGTGTTTGTGTGTATATTTGTGTGTGTGTGTGTGTGTAGTGTAGTGTTTTCTCACTCCTCTGTCAGGGAGCACTGGAACAAAGTCTCTATCTTAGCTCTTGTGAATCATGCCAGAGCACACATGTGAGAGCAGACACCACTTTAATTTCCATTGGACTTATTCCCAGAAGTAGGATTGCTGGATCATATCATAGTTCTATTTTGAGTTCTTTGATGAAACCCCATGCTGTTTCCTGACATGGCTGTACCAATCTACACTCCAGTCAACAGTGTACAAGGGCATCCTTTCTCCACACCTTTGCCAGCACTTGCTATAATCTGTCTTTCTGACAAAAGCCATACCAAGAGATCTGAGGTGACGGCCCACTTGTGGTTTGATCTGTCCTTTGCTGACAATTGGTAATGCTAGACGCTGCTTCACATAGCTGTTGGCCATCATGTGCCTTCTGAGGAATGTCTCTGCATATCCCTGGCTTTTACTGCTGGTCAGTGATATCTGTATATTAACCCATAATTAGTTATGTTTTGTAAGTATTTTCTCCCATTCTCTAGGTGGTCTCTGCACTGTTAATTGTTTTTGTTTGCTTTAGCCCCATTTTTCCGATTTTACTTTACTGTCTACTCTGGGAATCATTTTCCAGGACAAGGTCAAGTTAACATCCACATGGTTTACTATACCGTTTCCCAGTTTCTGCCTTACTTTTGACTTCACTTACTTTTTGTGTATGGGGTGAGTGGTGTTTAATTTAATATTTCTGCATTTGTAATCTCCAGTGTTCTGTGTCCAGCAGGACCCTTAAGCAGGAAATAACACTGGACTGTGGCTAGGAAAGGACCTGATAAAGCGTATGGACATTTGTGGAATTATTAATTTGATAAATGCCAGATAAAATGGCATGGCAGTTTTCCAACGTAATTTATTTGCAGGATTGATAACTGTACTCATGGTAACATTTTAAATCAAGAATTAGCAGCAGAGTGAGGATGATTCTGCCAATGCAGTGGCTTATAGAGATTATTTATCCTAAAATTTTCCCTTTTATCCAGGGTCCTGGAGTCAGTTTGTGGTATGTCTGGAATGGAATTTTAGCTGGTTTAATGATGCTCTAAGTTAGAAGGTTCTGTATCTGGTGTCCCGTCCTCCAAGCTTTTGGAGTCTCTATCCCTCTTTATTTTTAGTTATTAAAATGACACTGATACTGTGCCAGAATAATACTGATTTTCATTAAGATTTTTTTCCCTTACATTTAGGTTTGCTGTTTCTCTGATAGGCCTTGCTGTGCCCCAGGCTATCCTAGTACTCCCTATGTAGCTCATACCCTGGAACTCCCTCTGTAGCCCAGGCTACACAAGACCTTGTCTCAGAAAACCAAATCAAACCTGCTACTGTCTCCTCACTGAGGTTAGAGCTGTCCAGTTCAGTTACTCCTGGCTCCATCGCTTTCCTCTTCCTAGTTTTCTCTGTGACACAGTCCGTCCCAGCTGCATTCTAACCCTCGTCCTTGGATAGAATTGTTTGTCTCCTTTCTTTCATTCTTTTCCTTTCAGTGCTGGACAATGACCCTAGACTCGCTGTGGGCTGCTCGAATGCCTTGTGGCTGAGCTCCCATACCACTACCCCTCACCCCTTCCTGATGGAAAATCTCATGGGCCTGTGGAAAGAGTGGTTATCAGATGAGTTTTGGGGCATGATTATTTTGCTATTTTGGAAAGTGCAGCTCTAAAGGCGCGTGCTCTCTCTCTCTCTCTCTCTCTCTCTCTCTCTCTCTCTCTATATATATATATATATATATATATATATATATATGCTTATAGATTTAGCAGCCTCGCATGTTTCTATTCTTGACTTTACACATAAATACAGGTATGAGTTGATGGTCATACATCGTAGCACATGCCTAGCATGGCATGGCAGTCAATGTCAGGGTTTGGTAATGCCATTATGTTGTTTGGGGTTTCTGTCCTACCTGGTTCCTACAATCGTTAAGTCCCAAAGGAATCACACAGAGTTCTACATTAGGTTATAAACTGATTGGCCCATTAGCTCAGGCTTCTTATTAACTCTTATAACTTATATTAGCCCATTATTCTAATATATGTTAGCCACATGGCTCGGTACCTTTTTCAGCAGGGCAGTCACATCTTGCTTTTTCTGTGGCAGGGTCACACTGAACACTAGACTTCCTTCTTCCAAGAATTCTCCTATTCTCATTGACCCACCTCTACTTCCTGTCTGGTTGTCCCACCTATACTTCCTGCCTGGCTACTGACCAATCAGCGTTTATTTAAAATATAATTGACAGAATACAGACCATTCTCCCAAGCCACCAATACAATGCAAGACTCAAGCACTTTGGTGCAGTCTCTCATTGATGCCAGTTTCTTAGGTTCTCAGAGTACCTGTCCTTCCTACATCTCCAAAGCTCCTATTCGGCAGTTGATGAGATAGAAGTGGAGATGGTATGACAGGCCTTGGCTGCTCAGCTGAGATATGAGAGAGTCCTACTCACTTCTGTTCCCACCCCTTTTCTGCCTTTGCTGTTGGTTCTGACTGGTAGATTTCCTGATTTCCCCAATTCCCCTTACCATAACTTGAATTGGTAGAGGAAACAGTGGTGGATAAGAACATTATTATTAATGTAAACTTTTGCTGTATTAATATGTCCTTCTGCATATGTAGATTTTATTTCTTAAAACAGACCAGTATTTACTATTTTTTCACTTTGTATTTTACTATGTAATCACAGAGCTAAAATGAGGCCTTGTTGACTATTATTTTAACACAAAATGGAGATCAGTTTAAGAATTCAGCTTACATATGATCTAAATTCATTTTCATTGTTGTTTTATGTTTTCTAGTATAAATTATGTAAGCACAAGCACCAAAATAGCAATTTTGAAATGCCTATTAAAAAATGGGGCTGTAGCCCAGTAGGAGAGACCAGGCCTTCCATGTATGTGGCCGAGGGTCCAGCTGCAAACACCAAAACTCCGAAAGTGAACCATGAAGAAGCTCAAACATGGCTTTATAGCAAATGGATGGTTTGTGCATGCAAACAGTCCTGTTATGAACTATGATTATGGGAGATTTTATTGGTCAGGTACTTTGAAACCTTCGTAGGATCTGTACATGGGCCTTAGGAAACTGATGGCAAAGGCTTCTCCACAGGTGGTAATTAGTGTCAAATTTTATTTACATGTTTTATTTGTATAAATATCTGTCCTTGTTCTAGGATTAAAAATAAATACAATTTTTTATTGTGAACAAATTTAGAGCAATTGTACACAGAAAGTTGGCATATTGGTTAAGGCATCCACGGAATTTATGACAATTAGTTGTAAATAGCCAGTCTGTTTGCCATAAACAAATGCTTCATCACTAATGTAGGCTATTTTTTCCACAAGACAACAGTCTTAAGAATATACTTTCACACCATGCTCCTTTATCTATAGAAATTTGTTCTAGTAGGACACTTTGAGCACAGAACCTAAAAGAAAAACGGAACTGTTCTCAGTTGTGTAACAGCATTAAGCTTTATCAGAAGCCTGGAAGAAGTCGAGTCATGCCCCCAACAGTGAAATATAGAAACTGTATCACATAAACCCCCAATAGTGAAATGTGGAAACTGTATCCCATTAATGCCCAAAATGCTGTAAATGCTTTGATATAACAAATGCTTATTTTTAACCCTTTTTAAACTTTAAGTATATCTTACAATATCTCATTTTAAGATTATGGGTATAAAAATGCTTATAAAATACTTTAGGAAACTACAACTACATTGTTACAATGTTATCTCTGAAACTCTACACATATGTACATACAAAAGGGTTGGAATACACATATGTAATATACATGTGTATGCATATCTTTGCAGGAAATAGATCATACAGATAACATTCAACATTTAGGAGATTCAGTAATAGTTTTTTTCAATGTCAAGATACTCATATTTAAATACAAATATATTCACAGAGAGAACTCTTAACTTTCATACAAGAGGCACAGTACAATTGTCCCATTGTACATATTAAGCTAAATCATAGCACTATCTTCCTCTCTATATAGTATCATCCAAAAACTAATTCTTGAGTACTATTTTTATAAAAATGTTTAATTGGAATGTTTTATTTTTTAATGAACAACAATGAAGCTTAGCAGAACATCACTTTATTCCAAATAAATGTGACATAACTGTACTCATTGGTTACTTATTTTTAATAACTAAATGTAATGTCTGAATTATAGAATAATAATAGGGTCAGTGCATACCTTTGCTTACCTACAGGCCCTAAGGAGGGTATAATATGAGCATAAGTGTTTTCTGCTTTTATTAATAGTATTGTTATATTGTCAGGTTGTTATATTGAAAATATGAAGTGTTTCATCTTTGAGTTTCTGCTCAGTGGTAACAGGGTAAGGTCAAACCCAGTTGCATTTGTATTGCATGTTCACAGAGCACATCCCTTTCTTTTGAAATGGTGTGTGTTACTAATGAAGCTCTTTCTTCATGTAAGCATGTTAGAAAAATGTATTTGCATTTAAAAGGGCAACCCATTGCTATAAATTAACTCTTGAAAAGTAAAATGCTTAATTTGTGTGTGAGTTTTGTTCTGGTTATTTGTCCAGTCTTTCAAATATTGTTTTAACAGACTAAAAAAATCAGTGAATAGGTGAATTAACGTTAGGTTTAGTCTAAATATTCTGACTGGTGCCAAGATTTTTAATTTAAAGACTTTTCCCTCCAAGAAACATAGACATACCAGATCCACGCTTGCTTTTTCGTTAACAGGCTGTGTTGGTTAAGGTACGTAAACCTAATTCCTCTGCCACCTACTTCCTGGTCACATCAACGACCTGGAAAAGTACAAAAAAAATAGCACAAAAGTCCAAAATAGCATCACAGATGCCCCTCCCCTCCTCCATGCTCTCCACACTTGCCCTGTCCCCCAAAAGCCTGATCTCCACAAGAACATTCATGTTGCCATTATTGAGGTCACTTGAATGTGCTAGACAGCGGGGCCTCTTAGGTGATAGTAGATTCGTTTTGGATCATATTTGCATTGATAACTCACTATACCCCTTCTGGTCATAGGCGGTGGCCTCAAAACTGTGTCTGTGTTTTCATGCATGTACGTCATGCTGTTGACGGTTGTGCCATGTCCATTCTCTCCCTGATGGAATGTGTACATATACTCATGCTTGCATTTTCCTGCATTGTTTGGTATAGACTTAAATTCACCTGGCTGATATTGGGGCACACCTTTAATCCCAGCACTTGAAAGGCAGAGGCAGGCGGATCTCTGTTGAGCTCCAAGTCAACCTGGTCTACAGAACAAGCTCCAAGAGAGTTAGTTAGGGTTACATAGACAAACCCTGCCTCAAAAAAAAATCAGAAAAATCAAAATCACTGAACCCCAAGCTGATCTGTATTTTTCTCATAATTCTGTAGTGTTGAGAATTTTGCTAATAATGCTCTTGAATAATTTGATACAGGTGTTACAATTCTTGGCAGCTATGTTTTAGGACTAACCTGTTCCACTTGCAGAAATTAAAAGCATGACAAAGTCACTTGGTCAAAAGATGCATTTTAAAAAATTATCCCCACATCATTACCTACAGTTGCTGTTCTCTTTCTTCTCTCGTCCTCCTCTCTCTGTGTGTAATTTATTATGTAGAAGTCAATGTAGGTCATTTACAAAAACAAACGTCAAATGGAAAATAAAATTTCTATTCTTTCATTACAAAGAGATAAATGCTACTAACATTGTAAAACATTTCAGATTTTTTTCTATACTGTTAATTATTAATTACAAAATTCCAATCATAAATGTGCCCATGCTTTTAGTATATTCTAGTGATTCATTATTAAATCATGTACTATGCAATACATACAATAATGCACACTATACATACATTACAATTTGCAATGTAAAAGATGTGTCCTTGAAAATCTTAACATAGTTCTGTAGCTGCAGTCCTGACTGCATTTTGGCATCTGGCTGCATGTTGAGAACTAGATGCTTTGAGTTCCATGTTTTAGAAGATTTACCCTCAAGGTTCTGCTTGTTGAAGAACAGTTATAGTCCCCATACACGTCAGCTTCCTTAGAGTCCTGAACACAGCATGTAATTGGAAAAGCATCTGGTCTCTAATCTTCTGGTGCAGGCAGGCTCCTGGTTCTTTCAGAGAATGACCTGTGGTGGCATATTCTCTGTGTGTGGTAGAAGTGAAGGGGAGGATTACGCTATAAAGATATGCCTTTATAAATATTTTAAAATATGTTCCAAGTATTGAATTGGGCAGTACAATGGCTTAAACACAGTGTCCTGTACTCTATGTTCATTTTTAACTTTCTGAACCAAGAAACAATTAATTTGTGTCAATGGATTTTATTTAAATAATCATTGGAATAGATGCTACTTATTAAAAATTCTGACTGTTACTGTTTTCTCCTCCTTTATTTGGAAAAACATGTTTTTAGACATGAGAAAAAAATTTTCTATTTGATGTATGTTGTGTATGTCATGATAGGCTTCACAGCACATTAGCTTAGAAAACCCCAGCTTTTAAGGGAAATCTGCTATCTCCAGACTAAGCGCTAAAGTAAATATTTTAAGTTCAACAGAAATGCCAGAAACCCCAGGAAGGGAAGAGTTCTTCACTGATGTCAGTAACTGGATACTTAAGATGCCACTAGTTTTGTTGTTGCTGTGGTTGCTTGGTTGGATGGTTTTGTGTTTTGAGACAGCTTTTTTCTTTAGCCAGGCTGTCTTCAAACTCACAATGTAGCCAAGAAAGTCCTTAAATGCCTGATCTTCCTGTCTCTTTCTCCCAAGGCTAGCATTACAGACATGCACTGAGCACCTGGCAATGTGTCGTTCCTTAATTCAGAACTTAACTTTAAAAGAAAAGCTTAAATGAAAATCCTTGTGTTGGTCTTTTTCTCTACAATTGATTTCCTTGTCATTTATTTGCATCATTGTATTATTGCTGCCTTAGCCAATGGCCAAGAAAGATAAGGATGGCTCCTGCCTGTAGTGGCAGCACCTGAAACAACATACTGCTGCAATTACAAGATCTTCACATGTACAGCCTTCTGGGTTAGGTTAGGAAGGACAGAGAAGCCTGGATTCCTGAGAGCAGAATGCTTTGCAGATGGGGATTTCAAAGTCAGAGACATTGTATCAGCAGGCACACTCAGAGAAAACCTTGTATCAGCAAGCAAACTCAGAGAGAACCTTATATTACCAGGTACACTCAGAGAAAACATTGTATCACAGGGCACACTCAAAGAAAACATTGTATCAGCAAGCACATTCAGAGAAACATTGTATCACTAGGCATACTCAGAGAAAACATTGTATCAGCAAGCACATTCAGAGAAACATTGTATCACTAGGTACACTCAGAGAAAACATTGTATCATCAGACAACCTCAGAGAAAACATTGTATCAGCAAGCACATTATTCAGAGAAACATTGTATCACCAGGCACACTCAGTGAAGTTGCAACCTGTGTGGAACAGGATGAAGGGTAGAAACAACCTGTGGGGCATGGGAAGCTGGTAGAAACTGCACTGCCTGGTAGAAGACAACAGAGATACCTCTTAGCTGGGCCTGGCACTGAACTAGCAGTATGAACACCTCAAAGAGAGCTGTAGTTCAGAGCCCTGCTGCAGCAGCCTTTCAATGAATAAACTTGGCATTTCATTTACATCCTCAACCCACAATCCTGAAAAATTGGTTCTTCTAGTTCTACTCAGCACTACAATTGGATAAATAAATAAATAAATAAATAAATAAATAAATAAATAATAAATAGTCATCTTACACATAAATCAGGAAGAGATTGCCTTGTTTCATTCTAGGGCAATCTTTAAGGTCTCATAATTTAAACACATTCAAACAAATAATGCATTTGTTGTATTTTGAAGGGAGAGGAGCATTTTATTATAGTAAAATGCCTAAACTTGTTTCTTTACCATGAAGACAGACAAGATCCCACTTAAACAACAAAAAGAATACGGGCACATAATATCAAAACTGATGGGTATAGAGATGGCTCAGTGGTTCAAAGAAGGTATTGTTCTTGCAGAGAATCTGAATTTGTTGTCCAGCCCTCATGTTAGACACCTCAAAACCACATATAACTGCAGCTGCATCCTCTTACAGCCTCTGTGGGTACCCACACCCTGTGGGCACATTCTGCTGAAAGAGATCTGGCACCTTCTTCTGGCCTCCACAGGAACCACACTCATATAGGCATGCACACATATACATAACTAAAAATTTAGCAAACCTTAAAAACAAATTCTTTTTATGCATCTTACATCTAGTTCATTGCTGAAAAAAATCAAAATATATTTATTTCCCTTAAAATCTCTGCATTCCATGTAAGTAGACTTGCCTTGTACTTACAGTGAAGAAATTTTCTTGTTAAGTTGCATCTCTGCCTTCTCACAGTATGAAAACAAAACTTCCTTCTCTTTCTGAGAAAGTTACAAGTTAACTCATTTGCCCAGACTATAGGGACTCTGGGTCATAAAGGACTTGGCTGTAATTTAAATTCCACTAATCACTAGTTAACAGTGTGCAGGCTAATTATTCTCACTGCTGAAGGGTATAATAGAAGCTGCCTCATAGGGTTATTATGAGAATTAATGAAGGTAGCATTCCTTCCTTAAGCCTCCCAGGCCTGTGTTTTTCATATAACACAGATGGGGCCACATTATTAGTGCCTTTCCTGATCTTCACCTGCCTCCCTCCTCTGTGTCTCCCACAACCTGACTTCTAAATAATGCAGAAGTAACTGTAGGAACACCAGCATTACTGCCCAGATGCACGTGCTACAGAATTAACTCAGCTGTGAACTTAGCGTTCCATCTCCAATCTTTCCCCTCCACTAATCGTCTTCTCCAGCCCACACCAGCGAGAGTCCACCAGGACACTGGGTTGACAGTGAGGCCAGTTATGCACGTGGGCACTCCAGCAGAGTTTCGACTTCTCTACTTCATTCTTCCCCCTAAGCCTAGATGGAACCCACGTTGCTCACAATTCACTCACTCCAGCCATGGGTCGTACGGTGACTACCATCAGGACCTGCCACAAAGAGGACAGTGGTTCAATAAAATCCTTAACTCTATTTAGAGCCCACTTGAAGCAATCACTCTCTATAGACCAAGGAGTCCTAGAAAAGGGACATCCATTCACAGGCCACAACACTCAGCAGGGCAATCGGAAGGAGGAAAGAGACAGCTAACTGCCCTTTCCCCAGGATTCCACAATATACAAAGCATTTTCACCCACACATTGTTCCACCCCCCCCCCATCCTAGGAAGTAGACAAAGCAGATGCTGGCAGCAAGGACTGATGCCTAGGAGGATAAATACACAGCAGGTGAAGAGCAGAATTTGGAGGATGGGGGAAGTGGCTAAAGGGCAGGGCTAGCCTCTCATCCATGCAATCATCCTATAGTTTGGTAAATAATTATTTGCCTGTGGAGAAAACCATGTCACTAAGAAGAAAAAAAGTCTCATAAAACATTCAAAAGCCTAAAATTTTCCTCCTTCACTCACTTCAGAGAAAATAAAAATAGGAGAACTAAAATCTGAATTGAGAATCATCTACAACAATAATTGTATCAGTCTGGAGCAAACATGTACATGTTATAGATAGAAAGGCCTTCTGGAAGCCTCCCAGTATTGAAATATGTGTGTAAGTCAAGACTGCTCTTGAAGAGGAATGGTAAGAATTTTTATGAGAAATTTTAAATTCATCTGTCAGCTTTATAAAAGCCCACATCATTACTGCTTCTTCAGCTTGGGCGATTGTTGCATAATTCCAGCATGAGCCTCAAATAAAGATTCGATACAAGATAGTATGAACCAAAAATATTTTTCTCTTAAAAGTACTATTTGATATGGGCAAATGTTTTAATTGTATCAGATTCCTCTTAAACATTGTTACCTTGAAAATATCAGCAAAACCTTAATGGCTTGAAATCTTAAAAAGCTGGCTTCTATTTAATGAGTGTAACTGCACTGATGCCTGCCATTGGTATGTGCTATGTGTTTGTGTGTGTGTGTGTGTGTGTGTGTGTGTGTGTGTGTGTGTGTGTGTGTGAGGGGGGCGAGAGGAAGGGAGGAGGAGAGTGAGGAAGGGAAGAGAGAGACAGGGAGGGAGGGAGGGAGGGAAGGAGGGAGGGAGGAGGGGAGGGAGAGGGGGAAGGAGGGAGAAGAGAGAGAGAGAGAGAGAGAGAGAGAGAGAGAGAGAGAGAATTGCTTGAAGCATGCCTCTGGGTTGGCTGATTGGCTCTATGCCATTTAAGAATCTCAGCTTCACTGTTCTCTGACTTCCTATTGTCCCAGTTCTGATTTATGGGGCTTAGACTTTCTCCAAAGGCAAGGTGTCTGGAGTTTAGGGTCCTTGCTTCACAGCCCCTCCCCTTCCCCCGTGCCCTCCCCCTTGCTTGGGTTCACCTTGTCGTAACCTTGCAGAACTCAGCATTTTTCACCTGGGCTCAATAGCCGGAGAGTCCACTGGAGCTGAGACCAAGCCATGGTTTCCATTCCTGGGTGATGGAGTCATGGGAGAAACTGCAATGAGCAAACATAGTGGGACCTGAGCCGGCTGGAGTGTGCGCTAAGCCGCTCAAGACAGAGCAGCTGCTCAGTCTTCCAGCCTGCATCTGCCACTGACCACTGAAGTGTGTGTTTGTGCAAGGTGAGAGCGGGACTTTTCCTTAATTTGGAGACAAATTGCCAGGTATTGCTGTAGATTATGCTTGATAATTTGGGGGGATGTGTATCACTGACAAACCTAGGTTGTTGACTGTGGGGGCTCTGTTTGTGCCTGGTTCGTCTTCAGAGTCCAATCAGCTCCCCCACCGTATGTGTCTGAATCATGGCAACAAACTGAATGTGGAGCTGCTTGCTCTCGGTCCCTGCAGCGTGATCGTTTAGTGTGTCTCCTCGAGTTCTTTCCTTAATGGCTGCTGCCAAGTGTCGTGCTGTTTTTATACAGATTCCCAGTACTAACTGGAAGGCATGCTTTAGATAGAAGTCTGAATTACTATTTTTAAAGTTCATGGTGTGATGTATTCTTTGTTTGCCCACATGCTAAGCACTGAAACTTTCTAGAGTCTCTCTGATGATCTAAGAACAGAAGCAGTGCGGGGCTTCTGTGCATTTGCTTCTCAAAATAAAGTTTCTACTTGGCCGTGTGTGTGTGTGTGTGTGTGTGCATATGTGCGTGTGTGTGCATGCATGCGTGCGTTTGCGTGTGAAAATATCTTAGAACCAAAAAAAAATTCAATATCATTTTTCCTCTGATATGCTTCTATCTTAACAGCATATACGCTGTTTTTATGAGCACATTTAAATTGTACAGCTTTAGGTTTTGTGCCTACTAAGTAACACAGATACTGTAGTAGCTTGTGAAAGTATATGGGAACATAACACACACTCCCCCTGAGTTCTAACAACAGGAACTAACCCATGTTCTTGGGTAAATAGATGGCCATTAATCCTTAGCCACTGCAGCATGCCAGCTACCACACCAAACCTGTAAAATTATACATACACACACACACACACACACACACACACACACACACACACACACACATATATATGGTTTCTTAGTGACTAAATAAATAGATAGGATATTTTTCATTCATGAATCACATCTCAGAAAGGGGGAATGTATAGGATTCAGGGTTTGTTTAAGTAGAATTAGAAAATAATGCGGGATGCTATTGAGTTTAAGTGGGGAAAGCGACACTGTACTAAATTAAATCACATGTGGAGAAGCAGTGCAGGACTCCACAGCCTCAGATGTTAATTTCTAATGAAAGAGCAACACCATGCCTAAGGGAATCCAGAGTCAGCAGAAATGTAGCCCAGAAAAAGTTTAGTAAAATATGCTGTCAACTTGAAGAATGCACTTGTCTGTACTAATTCTGACACAAAAAATAAAAACAATAAACACAATACTTTAAACTGTTTGTTTAAAATTAGTTTACATGTAGGTAGACTCTGAAAATGAACACAGTCCATATATTTAACTAAAATTCAGTGCATTTAAACTTATTTTAAAACAATCAACAAATAATATAAAATATTAAAATTGTGCATGTTGCTTTAGCCAGTTTAGCAGGAATGTTTGGAGGCCCAGCTGGAATGTCACCTGTTTTCACATACATACAGATTGTTTAATGCCTTGGCCTCTCTGCTCATGGCTTCCCGCTTACCCTGGGAACCTGACTCTACCACCTGCACGATTTCCATGTGAGTTGGAACAATAGGATTTGCGTCAGAGTCATGGGTGAGGAGTGCAGAGGCCTGATAGTCACAGAACTCCTTAGTAGAATTTGGGGCTATAAGTGTTTTGAAGCTAAGTAGAAGCAGGTGGGGCTACAGACATTTCTTGCATGTCTGATTAAAAGACCTTTCTTTTTTATTATTTATTCTTTTGGAGATAGAGCTTCATAATGGCCAGGATAACCTCAGACTTGCTTTGGAACAGAGGGCAGTTTTGAACTTGGGTTCTTCCAACTTCCACCTCCGCAGTGCTAGGATCACAGACATATGACACCTCTTTATGCAGTTTTGAAGTTAAAACTCAGGGCTTCTTGCACACTAGAAAACATTTTAGCAACTGGCCTGCATCCTTAGCTTCTTGTCTTTTTATATTATGTTCAATGGCTTCTAAAAAAAAAAAAAAAAGGAAAAGGCAGTTGCCAGAAGATATACCTAGATTGTAGTTCTGGTTATCCTTGGTCATGACAGGAGGTACCCAAGGAACTGATTGTTCTTTATCCTAATGCCTGGGATCACAGCTGCAGTTTGTGTTTTTGCTTTTTTCTGAAGTTTGGCGTATTTGTATATGTATGACATTTCTTGGGTATAGATCTCAGGTCTAGATATGAAATTCATTTTGCTTTCATAGTGTTTTGGGAGGTAATTCCATACAAACTCTGAAGGGCTGTGCTGTGACTGCAGTTTGCCATGGGAGGTTGTGGCTGAAATTTCCCACTATGGTAGTGGGATGGTCTTCGAGAAGCTAGACTGTAGGGCACTTTGTAGTGAAGGTTTAGAAATTGAGGGTTTGGAAATTTAAGGTGTATATCTATGTATTATTATCAATATAATTCCTGTTTAAATATTTGAATTACTGTACTAGCATAGGTTTAAAAAAGGACACATCTTGTCCTACACACAATTTTTAAGAAAATACTAATTATCAATGAAAAGCAAATTGTATGTAATAACTCAAACATTCTCCTCAATGTACAGTTCCAGAAGTCATAGAGTCTGGGGCATAGATCTGTGACATAGAACCTCCTCAACACACGTAAAGTGTGTGTTTACTCCCCGAGACCCGCCACTACACACACAGACTTTTACTAGCAAAGTATCATCAAGACAGTGCAATTACAACTTCACAATATTTTCACGGAGCATAGGTATTCTTCACAAAGAAAGCATTGCCAAGTACCCAATGGTATATTGGGCTTTAAGAGGATGTCCAAAAAATTTTAATTTAGTATTTTTTAAATCAATGAAAATATGCTTTTATTATCCTCTTTTGATGAAATATTTTAGAGATCATTATGCTTTGCGTGTTTGTATAATGATGAAGTATTAAAAAAGTATGGGGAGTCCATCTCTTTCAGTTCTTGGCATCCTGCAAAATGGTGCCTCTGACAGGGGTCCTCAGAGCATGCCAGCGTGTCCAGAGATATTATTTTGTAGTTATAAAGTATCATATTCTGTTGTTTCTAAGTTTTCTTATGCATCTGAAAAATGGGGAAAGAGTCAATAAGAGCATCAACCAAGGACTCACTTGGAAAAGAAAAATAAGTGTCTGATACACAAAATAAATCTAAAGGAGTCAAAGACATAAACTATGAAGCCGGGAGTATTGTAGAGCAGAAATGAGTGTGTGCCTACTTGCCCATGGTAGGTGCTGTACCAATGTCTCTGAGCTGCCTTGCACAGGATTGTGAGAGGCATTCTACTGTAGCAGGAAAGAGGGGTCCAACACGGCTTCTGTGCTGACAGAGTGTTCCCTGTGCCTTTCAGGCCCCCAGGAACAAACAATGACAGAATCCTTACAGTATGTTTTATACTAGAACCATACACGTGTTTGGTAAAAATCCAGGGTGTTCCCTTGCTCATACTGTTGCTTCCCAAGTCGGGGTTTTGCCTGACGTCTCACAGAGAGATGTTTGCAGGATTCTGATCTGGAATTCTTGTTGGTGGGGCAATGGAATGAGGAGTTATGATTTGAGCTTGGATGCTCCAGTGGTGTCAGGCTGGACTGCACTGAATCCCCAGTGATCAAGGGATCAGAGAGACCAAGCTGGTGAGCAGGAGGTCTTCAGCTGGGAAAGGTTTCTCTCGTCTGAGCCTGTCATTTCTTATCTCTCACTTCCTCTTCTTCTGGCTAGTGTCTTTATCCTGCATCTCACACCACACCGTGACCTGGACAACAGAACGACTTATGTCATTCACACTCAGTTCCTCAGTCTGTCAGCCTGTTTAGAGCGATGTGCAATGTTCCTAGCAACAGATTAAGGCAAATCCACAGAACCTCCAAAGCTGCAGCCACTGAAAACAGAAGGTCACCTAGTTGGATCTGGAATTTCTGCCTGTGGGCTTGTATTAGTTAAGAAACACAAATGTTTTTAAACATTTGAAAACTTAACTTTAACTGAAACTTGGGAGGAGCAACCATTTGCAAAAACAAATGCCGATAAAAATTAGTCAAAGTAGTTAAAATGAGAGCCGTGTGTATGGATGCTAAAATATCGATGTGAAACAATTGGAGTATATGACGTCAGCAGGGGGTGATCTTTATTATCAGAGATATTTACTATGAGCAATGAACACAGAAAAGAGGGGAACCTAGACCTCTGTTAAGAACCTTGAATGAGCTGTCGGATGGTGATTTAGTCTTGCTGGACTTCAATTTTACATCTGTAAAATTGGTCTAGGTCACATATCAGTGCTGCAATATGTACACAGACTTTGCACAGCAGAGGACATGAAAAGTTCATTGTGAATCGTAATATTTTAACAGTCGGATTTCCACGACTTGGTGGACTTGTGAATTTTCCTAACTGGTGGGGGGAGAGGATGATAAGGACTGGTAGTGATTCCTAAATAAAGTAAGGAAAATGAGTGGAAAATAAATAGGGCCAGTGTGGTTTCCAGAGA
Organism: Neodon shergylaensis; assembly: GCA_025134845.1. Classification (NCBI taxonomy): domain Eukaryota; kingdom Metazoa; phylum Chordata; class Mammalia; order Rodentia; family Cricetidae; genus Neodon; species Neodon shergylaensis. Next base: position 11,348,236 of record JABTXL010012493.1, read on the forward strand.
AGAGGTATCTTATTGCTACCAAGGACCTCCACCCCCAGGGCTGTGATTATCAGAGATGTCTTACCACCACCGAGGACCTCCACCACCAGTGCTAACACCATAGCATACTCAGAAGGATGTGTTTCATCTGTGTTTGATGGTGAATAAAGCAGAGAAAGATGGGGAGAGCGGAATGAAGGAAAAGAAAGGAATGCGTGAAAGCGTAGTTTTAAAATATCACCAAGACGTCTTATCTGAATTCTTTAGGTCAGATTTACCTGTAATGTTAAACCCCCCTCTGGTCCCCCCACCCCTAACCCGGCACAAGGCCACAACAAATAATGAAGTGGAGATACACTGATTGCAGGAATGCATTATCAGTCCATAGAGAGGAAAACACAGAGGGACTCAGTGTGCTCGGAACACACAGAACGTGATGCACCTGCTCAAAGGGAAAGGAACTGAGTCCATCTGGCAGAAACCCAGGCCTGAAAACAGGCCCCTACCTACAAGACCATTTGTGAAGGACAAATATTGATTGTTCTTTGCTTTGTGTTGTATTTGTTTCGATAGCCCTTGCTCACTAAATGGCAATATCGTCTCTGTGTGAAAGCCCAGACTCTCTCGCGTGTCACAAACTCCCCATCAGGATGGTAGCTAGCAGCCTGCAGCAGGGAAGTAGTGAGCAAATGCAAACCTATCCAAACTACATCCGCCATTGCAATGGCCAAATGTCAAAAATCAGGTCTACCCACCTGGCCTTTCATTAATTTCACAATCATATTTTTTTTCTGGATATGCTATTTTTATTTTTTTTTAATTTTTTATTGAGAAAAAGAGAAAAAAAGTTTCCGCCTCCTCCCAGCCTCCCAATTCCCTCCCCCTCCTCCCACCCTTCTTCCCCTCCCCCCACTCCTCTCCCCCTTCCTCTCCACTCCAAAGAGCAGTCAGGGTTCCCTGCCCTGTGGAAAGTCCAAGGTCCTCTCCCCTCCATCCATGTCTAGGAAGGTGAACATCCAAACTGGCTAGGCTCCCACAAAGCCAGAACTTGAAGTAGGATCAAAACCCAGGGCCATTGTCCTTGGCTTCTCATCAGCCCCCATTGTTCACCATGTTCAGAGAGTCCGGTTTTATCCCATGCTTTTTCTGTCACAGTCCAGCTGGCCTTGGTGAGCTCCCAATAGATCAGCCACACTGTCTCAGTGGTTGGGTGCACCCCTCGTGGTCCTGACTTCCTTGCTCATGTTTTCCCTCCTTCCGCTCCTCATTGGGAACTTGGGAGCTCAGTCCAGTGCTCCAGTGTGGGTCTCTGTGACTATCTCCATCCATCACCAGATGAAGGTTCTATGGTGATATGCAAGATATTCGTCAGCATTGTTATAGGATAGGGTCATTTCAGGTTCCCTATCCTCATCATATTTTTGTTCATTTAAATGGAGGAACATTCAGATGGTGCATACCTATAACCTATCACCGAGGGACAAATGGGCAGATCATGACTTCAAAGCTAGCTTGAACTACGTAAGAAGTTTGAAGCTCCCCTGAGCTGCATGAAACTCTATCTGAAAACAAACAATAACAAATAAAAGATCCAATTACATTCCATAATATTCCAGAAGTTAGTCATAAAGTCTTTTGAGGAATGTGCTTACTATGAGTCTGATTTGCAGGAAGTCATCACTGAGCTAGTGAGATTAACTGGATAACCTAGCCTTCCTATTCTTTCTACTTCTTCTATTCTTCATGGAGACAAGGTCTCAGAAATTCTAGGCTGGCTATTATGTGTAGCCCTAGAATAACTTGAACTTCTGGTCCGCCTGCCTCCACCTATTGAATGATGGGGTTACAGGCCCCAATCACCATGCCGTTTACGTAGCACTGGAGATTGAAACCAGGGCTTTGCCAAGCACTCTACCAGCTGAGCCTCATTCCCAGACATCTCACCCATCTACTAACAAATGATGTATTCCTTCTACCTAGATTCATGGCACACTTACTAACTCAAATCCTGTGATCGTCGGAGAACAAGCTTTATTTCTTATGGAATGACTCAAAAAGAAAAGCAATCGCCAATAATTTGCAGGGCTATAAAGGCTGCAAAAAGACACGGTGAGCTCCTGACTCAGTTCAGCTTCTCTGTGCTGAGACAGGCTGCCCTTGACTAAGATTTCAGGTCAGATGGAAGCTGTGGTTATGAAATCGAGGGCACGTGATGATGAATAGGAAGTGTTTAAAATAAAAGAGACTGGACTGGACTTGGCCCCAAGTCATCTTGGGAAAGCACTTATAATAAATAGCAGGAGAACAAATGCCACATCCCAAGGGGAGGTCAAAAGTGAGGTTTCCATGGGGCTTCATGTGACACATGGTTGTGCCACCAAACTACATCATGATGAGGGGTCTGCTCCCCTAAGAGTCACAACATCACACACACACACACACACCACAGCGCTGGTCATATTATGATCCAACTAAAACTGTTATTCTATGGATAATATTGCAAACAAATTCCCTCTGTAAGAATGAAGCTTTGGGACAGTAAATTGGACACTCTTCTCTTGTTAAGTAATCGCTAAGTCTCAGATCTGTGGCACTATCAGTGGATTTAGTAGGAGAAGCATTTTAAAAGTCCCAGCCATCCTTCTTTAGTGGTCTTTAAATGTTGTATTGCATAGCAAGAGTGATGGCCATATGTGCCAGACACTTTCCTGAGTGCTGTCCACACCCAAACGCTCTTAATTCTCATAACAGTGCTATAAATAACAGGTAAGGAAACTGGGCAGTTGAGGAAATGGAGACAGCAGCTAAGTAAGTTTCAGTCAGCTCTTGGCTGAGTCAGAGCTCAAATCTGATTCCACAGCCTGTGGCTCAACCCCCATGGAGACTGGTCTCAAGAGAGACATGTGATGTTTCTTAATCTGTCTTTAAAATGTCAAAATAGCTGCACAAAAATGTGTGTTTTAAAAGTATGTATTGCAGTTTTTGCATTCGCTGACAGTTGACATCTTAGCAGGGAGGCAGGATAGCAAGTGACTGGGGTGTCAGCAACACAGGAAGCCAAGAGATGACGTCTTCAGCTGAACATAGGAATACAGGGAGAGAACTGGGGGTGGGGAGGATGCCAACCTCAAAGCCCTCTCCCAGTGACACACTTCCACCAGCAAGGCTGCACCTCCTCAAGGTCCCATAACCTTCCCAAACAACACCACCTTCTAAGGACCATATGTTCAGATATCTGCTCCTACAGAGGACATTTTCATTCAAATCACCACACTAAGTAAACTTTGATTTTAAAATATATTTAAGTAAACTGGTTCCACCTTCACAGTTTCTCAAGAGACCTAATGAATCATCATTTTTCTGAGCTGCATTTTAAATTTTGTCTCAAAGCATGGAGGATATGTGAATGAACACCACGGAGAGGAGATGAGGTTTGCATGGTACAGTTTGTCCAATGTCTTCTCTAGGTCTGATGACCATGCGGCCTTGTGGACACCTCCGCAGCTGACCTGTGCCGTTCTCCATGTCTCTGTCCCATTCCTTGTTATTTGAGTCAAATCATTCACTTATCACTTACAAGTGCGGTAGATATTTGAAATATTTAGTGGGATTGGATTTGATGATTGAGGTTCTATATTAAAAAGGAAACTTATGACATCTTCAAAGCAAAGGATTGTCATGAATACTTACAGAGAGCCCGCCTGTGCTGAACTAATGCTGAAACACAACATCTATAAATCAAAATCCAATCAATGGTTTTAGCATTTTGACACAACTTGTTGGTAATAGCTTTGAGGGTGGCTTAGACCCATCCATCACGTCACTTGATCGTTCCTGTTACAAATCTCCCGTGTGAAGGGCACAAGCTGATGGAGAGCGGACTCAATTACCCGACCAGACAGTGCATATCAATGTAGCAATCATAAAACTGCTGCTCATTTTGAAGGGTCTCGTTTCATCTTAATTTCTGCTTTATGACTTTCTGAAGTGTTCCAAAGACTACGGTAATGGAGCCGTTGAAATGGCTATGATACACCTGGTAGAGGTGGCACAAGGGATGCTCTTTCTTAGACCTACCTATTATTACTTCTAAGTGAAACTCAAAGTGAGTGTGTGGTAGACTACGTCCATTCAGGAAAACATAAGCCTGTTAGCTGATTGAGTTCTGAGCTATTTGAAAAACATACAGTATCTCACAATGAAAAAAAAATCCTTATGAAACTTTGATTACAGACATAATGACAGGAAAGAAAGGTACTGTATTGTAAAATCATTTCAAGTTGTCATCTTTCCAACAGTTTGGGCAGATAGTCTGTTCTCAATGACAGGATGGGAAGAGAGTATTTCATGAGATGCCTGGTAGCTACCAAAGGGCCTGCTGGTGTGGGAGTCCCCTCTGTTGCTGTGATTGCCACTGATGCATAAAGAAACTCCCTTGGCCTGTTGATAGGACAGAGCTTGGGTAGATGGGGAAGATGGAACTGAATGCTGGGAGGAAGGAGGCAGAGTCAGAACCACCATGGAGCCGCCGCCAGAGTAAGACATGCTGAATCTTTGCTGGTAAGCCACTGCCACGTGGTGATATACAGATGAATAGAAATGGATTAAACTAAGATGTAAGAGTTAGCCAATGAGAAGTTAGAGCTAATGGGCCAAGCAGTGTTTTAATTAATATCATTTCCATATTGTTATTTTGGGACTAAGCAGCCAGGAACAAACGAGCAGCCTCCTTGCTACTGCCTGCCAATCTCTGGTGACTCTTCAGTCCTTACTCTTGGAACAAGGTGAACTGAGACTTGCTCTTGACACAGCTTCAAGGGGAATGGGTGGATCCTTTGCTGGATTCCTGGGACCTAGGGGGGCTCCCTTGTTGTAAGGAGCAGCGGGGCTGCGTCCCTGGCACCCAGCTGCCCGCATGGCTAGCTTATGCCCTGAAATAATTACACAGAAACTGTATTCTTTTAAATACTGCCTGGCCCATTAATTCCAGTCTCTTATTGGCTAGCTCTTACATATTGATCTAACTCATTTCTAATATTCTGTGTAGCACCATGAGCTGGCTTACCAAGAAAGATCTTAACCTGCGTCTGTCTGGAGTAGGAGAATCATAGCGACTCCTGACTCGGCTTCTTTCTCCCAGCATTCTGTTTTGTTTACTCCACCCACCTAAGGGTTGACCTATCAAATGGGCCAAGCCAGTTTCTTTATTAATTAGCCAATGAAAGCAACAGATTAGAAAGAAATCACTCCCACATCACTCGCTGAACTAAATTTGGATCAAAGACCAAAATGTAACATATATCATTGCTTCTAGGCTCTTCCCTGGAATCTCTCTTCACGTGTGTAAACATGAAAGCCTATGACTTTCATTTCTCCTTACTAACTGAGAATACTTGTGTTCAAAAACAGAGATTGAGAAATACAGAGCATATATGAAGATCAACATTCCTTGCTGTCTGGAAGACATATAACATAGTGTCTTAGAGCCCAGACTCAGACACTGTTTACTGAGACCTGAGATGAATCTCTTGGGCTCTCTAGTTTTATCATCTATAAAGCAGGAATAATGGGATCTATCTCATATGGTAATGATTAGAATTGAATTGCTCTTGGCTAATAGCAGTCCAGCACATACACTAGATACTTGTATTGTTCTCGTTCTCTTTCTGTTGTGATAAGTAGAAATGGCCAAAACAACTTAGGAAGGCAAATGCTTATTCCGGTTTATAGGTTTCAGTCCATCATTGAGGGAAGTCGGAGCCCATGCACAAACAAGAGCAGAAGCAGAAATCATTGAGGAATGCTGCTTATTGGCTTGTTGGTGGCCTCATGCTCAACTAGCATATAGCAATGTAACCTGCCTTCCGCCGGACCCACTACTGAGCACAGTCTAAACCAAGTGGGAATTAATGCTGGGTTTACTTTATGGGACATATGAATGCAGTCTTTTCTTTTCTGTGCTATTTCAGTGCAGGCTCTATAGTCAGGGCTTCTGGAATCAAATCCTGATTCTGATGATTCTCCAGGTAATTCTAGGCATATTGCTTAACCTGGACTCCTACACATCTGTTCTGCAGATTTGAAGGCCATGTTATAGGCACCATCCGCCGAAGCGTAGGAGCCAGCAATACAAAGCACTTTTATATTGTTGTTACGAGATGGTAAAAGAGGCCCAATAGGTCTATGAAATCCACAAAACTGCCACTTCACCCCATTCGGGTCCTATCAAACAAGGGGTAATAAAGACAATGATCCCATTATCCCGTGGTCAGTGATCCAGCCGGACTGAAGACCTGCCAGGCTACATTGCATACATGTCAGCTGTGGCAAAACTTAGTCAACATTGTTTAGACAGCATTTGTGATGTCTGGGTCACCAGCTGTCTGGAAAAAGAAGCACACGGCTTCCTTCTTCTGTGTAGTATGGTGTGCCAGCCAGCTGGCATCAGGGGAAGGGGGAGAAAATCTTGTGCTGGCAGTATAACCAGTGTAACTCTAGGTCTCACTGGATCCCTATCCTCAGGGAAGGTGCTGCCCTACCCTTGGTGCCCCAGGCTTCTACAGGTCAACTGACAGCAAAGAACTCAAAGTAACATGTATGAGTCTCACTCCAAGGCCAGCATAAAGAAGAACCACTGACTGCTATGAACACTAGCATGGGTTCTCACCCCATAGGCTGCAATTAGCAGCTGAAATGGAGAATTCTGTGGGAACACATAAACGTATTCTACAGTAAGATGTTTGAAATCATTCTTTTTGTTTGTTTGTTGTCGTTTGGTTTTTACATCCCACTCAACGTTTCCCCTCCCTTCTCTCCTTCAAGCTCCTCCCCCTTTCCCTCCCCCCTTCATCCACTCCTTCTTCTCTATGTTTCTTCAGAAAAGGGCAGGCCTCCCATGGATATCAGCCAGCCATGGTATTAAGATACCATGCATATTTAGATGCAGTGAGTCTAAGCACCTCCTCTTCTGCTGATGCTGGATGCGGCAATTTGGTAGAATGCAAGGATCCCAAAAGCAGGCAGCAGAATCAGAGACAGCCCCTGCTCCCACTGCTAGGAGTTCCACAAGAAGACCAAACTACACAATTGTAACATATGCAAAGGGCCTACGTCAGTCCCAGGCAGGCTCTCTGGACGGCAATTCAGTCTCTGAGAGCCTCTATGCACCCAGGTTAGCTGGTTCTGTGGGTGAAGATATTTGAAAATTTTATAAGGAGCAAATTTTTGTTAAGGACTAGTGTCGTGTGTGTGTGTGTGTGTGTGTGTGTGTGTGTGTGTGTGTGTATGAGAGGGGGGGTTTCTCTGTGTAGCCTTAGCTGTCCTGAAACTCACTCTGTAGGCCAGGCTGGCCTTGAACTAAGGCACCTGCCTCTACCTTACAAGTGCTGAGATTGTAATGCCACCACCTTCCAGAAAGTGTCTGTACTTTTCCCATTAATTTATCGAAAAGTTTTTTGTGCCTCTTGTTTCTAATTTTTGTTTGATTCCCTGTAATATACATACATAAATAGGTATATGTATATATATGTGTGTGTGTGTATGCATATATACATATATATATATATGCCTTACTACTAAGTTAGTGAAGGAAAAGAAAATTGTGATAGCAAAAAATATTAAGTAGCTATGTCAGAGATTTTTAATGTATTGAAGGCTTTAAGTGCTGAGAATTAGAACATTTGTACAGGGTTAGAGAGATGGCTCAGTGATTAAGAACATTTGCTCTTGCAGAGAATCCAGGTGGGGTTTCCAACACTCACATGGTGGTGCATTAGCCCCTGACACCCAAGCTCCAGGGAATCTGACACCTCTTCAGGTCTCTGAGAGCACCACACACATATATGTGCGCATACATGCATATAAGTAAACGAAACATTCATATACAAAAAGAAAAAACTCTTTAAAAAGTAATTAGACTTACAAAAGGGATACATTTCTCATCACATGTGTATTGTTTGTAAAACATGGAAGGTACCATTTGAATTGTTATGGTTGCCATGAAGCTTTTAGAAGTTTAGTTTAATGGTTCAGTATTATTTTCTATTTAGGCTAATACATCCATATTTAGGCTAATATGGTCATATTTAGGCTAATACGGCCTATTTAGGCTAATACAACCATTTTAGGCTAATACGGTCATATTTAGGCTAATACGCCATATTTAGGCTAATACAACCATTTTTAGGCTAATACTGCCATAGTTAGGCTAATACGGCCATAATTAGGCTAGTACAGCCATTAAAACACCCATCGTTTATTAGTTCTTTTATTGCCACTATGTCCAATAATATAAATGGACTAACTGAATTAAGAATGATATAAATTGTGAGTAGTGCAGTTCTTTCACTAACTGTGGTATACAGAAATGAGAAGCTGATAGCTACAGTCAAGATGCAAGACATAGAAGCTAAGTAAACCCATGATAAGACAAAACTTTGAGAATTTAAACATATGGACATATTGGTTGTAGATCTGAAGGTATGCTTGGGGTTTTAATCATGTACACATACAGGACTTCATACCTAAGGAATATCTATTAGTGGGCACTGTGTAAAGTTGCAAAGACAGTACTGAGTGAGTAAAATCAATTTCAGATAAATTATAATTTACCACCAGGAAATACAGTTTTGTCAAAGTAAATTTTACAAAAAAATTTGGGGCATGTATTTATTTACAGAAAAATAAGCAAAATATTAAAATGTGGGAACTTACAACTAAATGTATAACATTTTATCAGTCAGAGTTTTAAATTCAGTATCGCATAATTAAATACATTGGATGATATATAAAGCCCATAAACATAACTGGATCATCACATTTAAATTTTTCATTGTTTGGGGAATGTTATAGTAGCCTTGACTTTTTAATTTCCTTATGAAAAGATTAAATGATGTAGTGAGTCAGTTTTTGAACCATCGCTGCCCAGTAACAATATGGAGACTTCTTAATTATGAGTGCTCAACCTTACCTTAGGCTTGTTCCTAGCTAGTTCTTATAATTTAGTTCTTTATAACTTCAGTTGACCCATATTTTTAAATCTATGCTCCGGCATATGGCTCGTTACCCCATATCCATACTGCCCATTCTGCTTCCTCTGCATCTGGCTGGTGACTCTGCCTTTCTTCTTCCCAGAGTTCTCTCTCTGCCTGGAAGTCCTTCCTGCTTAGCTATTGGCCATTCAGCTTTTTTTTTTAAACACAATCTTTTCTCATTCCACACAGATATCCCCACTCCCACTGCTCCCCTTCCCACCCCACCCTTCCCCCCACCCCAGCCCTCAGAAACGGTAAACTCCCCCCAAGGGGAGTCAACAAAACAGGGGAACATTACTTTGAGGCAGGACCAAGGCCCTCCCATCCATATCTAGACTGAGCAAGGTATCCCTCCAAAGAGAATGTACTCCAAGATGCCAGATCACATACTAGGGATAAATCTGGTCTCACTGCCAGTGGCCCCACAGACTGCCCAAGCCTCACAATTATCCTGGACATTCAATGGACCTAGCTTGGTCCCACGCAGGTTCCCCCACTATCAGTCCAGAGTCAGTGAGCTCTCACTAGCTCAGGTTAGCCCTTTCTGTGCGTTTCCCCATCATGATCTTGACCCCTCTGCTCGTATCATCGTTTCTCCCTCTCCTGGACTGTCCCCTGGAAGTTTGGCACAGTGCTGTGCTGTGGATCTCTGCATCTGCTTCCATCAGTTGCTGGATGAAGGCTCTATGACGACTTTCAAGGCAGTCATCAATCTGATTAGAGGGGAAGGCCAGCTTAGGCATCCTTTCTGCTGTTGCTTAGAGCCTTAGCTGGGTCATCATTGTGCATTTCTGAGAATTTCCCTAGTGCCATGTTTCTCACTAGCCCCTTTCAGCTTCTTATTACACCAATCACAACAATACATCTTCAGACTACGTACAAATATCCTACAAGAGATATGAGGCCAGAGAAGCAGCTCTACGGTTGACCACTTACCTAGCATATATGAGCTCTGGTGTTTGATCTCCTCTGTCAAAAACAAGACTAGGGTTCAGTGAAATAGCACATATGACATAAAAGATATAGCTCGTCCCTTTAATACAGTATTCAATGTCTCCATTGACACCACCATGGCTAGTAGTGTTTGTGTTTGTCTTGGGGTTCCCATTGCTGTGATGAACACCACCACCAAATGGGTGTGTTTCTGTCTCACACCTCTCGGGTCACAGTCACTATTGAGGAAGGTAGCGTGAGCAGAGTCCCCAGAGGAGCTCTGCTGGATGGCTCGTTCCCTGTGGAACTTAGCATGTTTGCTCATACAACCCAGAACCATCTGCTCAGAGATGGACTGTCACTAGGGAACTGGGCCATCCCAAATCAATCATTAATCAACACAATACCACTCAGACTGGCTACAGGTCAATCTTGCGAAAGCATTTTCTCGAAGAAGATAGCCTCTTCCCAGGTCTAGTTTTGTGTCAAGTTGACAAAAAGCAACCGGTACAGAATTGCTAATTGTTCATCACAATAGAACTGGGAAATTTTGTGACATAGACTTAGGAATTTAGTAGGAAGAAACAAGCGGGAAACACTGCATACAACACCGAACAGTCTCCAACAGAATCTGCTACGGAAGAGTGAGGACAAAGGGTGAATCGTTCGTTGCCACATCTCTAGCCAGAGTTCTGTGCCCAGATGCCCAGCATACTGTAAGTCATTAACAATTGCTTATGAAGTGAATATAGGAAATCTCTTATCCAATTTACAAAGTGCTAACTTGGACTACTTTGAGGTAACATCCTGATAGATGGGATTAAATAAAAGCTCCCAGGATCTTTCTAGACAGTGCTGTCAGTTTTAGTAAATCAGAACCACACCCATAAATGCCACAAAGTTTCTAGTATATAGAATTTAAAACAGGGTAAATTCATTATTCACCTTAAGGAGTAAAGGAATGAAAGACTTCCAAATCATTTCCCCTAAGTAATGGCCTGACTGTCCCTCACCCATCGCAAATGCAGCCATGTGTCCTTACACTTTGTGATCAAGGACGCAGAAGTTTTTATTTGTTGTTGTTTTTTGTTTGTTTGTTTGTTTTACATTTCTGTTTTGATCCAGTTGTGAAATGTGGAAGAGTGGTCCCAGGGTGAAATTTTAGAGCAATGACTGTATATAGGTGTGGGTGTGTGAAGGGTGGAAGCTAGAGGTAGTCTCTTCTGGGAAACCCAGTACCAGCCAGTTGGATGTAAGAGTTGTGTTGTTGTTGTATCCATTGGGACTGGGTTCCACATATCTTCATTTTGATAAGTTGTAGTTTTTGGAATGCTTTTCTGCTGTTGCAAAGAGGCTTGCCTTGATGAGCGTGAGGACACTTACCTGTGGGCATGAGGACAGATATTCGGGATGTACTTAGTGACTGCACTGGTTTAATAGAGTGGAGATTGTATATTCTCCTTCAAGACCTGTGGCTTCACTGGCCCTGGGGAGCTGGCTAGGTTTCCAGTATCAGAACCCCTCCCTCTTACAGAACAGGCGTTAAGTCCATTAGAGAGCTGTTGATTGATCATTCGGAAGAGGTCTCTGTTGATTGATCGTTCGGAAGAGATCTCTGTTGATTGACCGTTCAGAAGAGGTCTCTGTTGATTGATCATTCAGAAGAGGTCTCTGTTGATTGATCGTTCGGAAGAGGTCTCTGTTGATTGATCATTCAGAAGAGGTCTCTGTTGATTGATTGTTCGGAAGAGGTCTCTGTTGATTGATCGTTCAGAAGAGGTCTCTGTTGATTGATCATTCAGAAGAGATCTCTGTTGATTGATCATTCGGAAGAGGTCTCTGTTGATTGATCATTCGGAAGAGGTCTCTGTGCAGTTGTGGTGGTGAGACTGTTTCTATCATTTGATGATTGGAAAATTCTAGGTTGTACATTTTCTAAAGAAGGAAAAAACCATGGGATTCTTCCTTCCTTGCCCCACAGAGTCAGAAAACAGGCATGCAGACTTGCTTTGACTAATCTGTTTTGTCTCTGAGTTTTAAGATACACAGTCAGTGGTTCCCACTGTGCTATTGAGGGAGTTTCAGAAGACCCAATGGATGCAAGTCCATTATTGTCGCCCACAGGGGACTGTGCTTCCAAGGCTCTGCTTGTCGCTTTAATAGAATTATTTTCCCGATCCTCCAAGCCTTTGAGGCCTCGACTGTAGCCCCCTGTTGATTCTGAGGCCATAGGGCATTTCTTCCTTTTTACTTATACTCAAGAATTTTAGGTGCAACAAATACTGATTTTAATCATCTCCACAGAATCAATTCTTCATTACTATAAAAATTCTGTGACGTAAATAGGGGACAAAGGGACAATTACAGGACTTTATGAAATAGTTGTTTTCCTTATATCATTTAAGAACTTTTAAAGGTTGTTCATTGTATATGAATTTTCATTCCTTAAAGTTTGGAGGGAGGGAGGAAGAGAGAGAGAGAGAGAGAGAGAGAGAGAGAGAGAGAGAGCATTTTTATTTGTGAAGGAGAAGCAGATAAAGGAGTAAATGAACCTGGCCCCTTAGTTGGTCCCCAGAGTCCCTAATATTAGGTGCCAGTGCAGGCACATAATGTTTTACTTGATTTGCATTTTGTCATGCTTTCCTAAAACCTTTAGGAACGCATAGTCTTGCTTCCTCTCCTTATGTTTTGGAATTTCTGTCTTTCATCATAGACTATGATGCCCAGGGCCAATGTGATATTTCTTCGATTCTTCCTATACACAACAACGCCATTTATCTGACAATAAACAAGCGCTCAGTGCACCTTGATTGCATACACAAGCAAGGTGTTGGACGAATCTAAACAAAGGGATTTGTGGAACAGAGTGGGTAGCATCTAGAAGGGCAGATTGTCTTTGCCTCTGTGGACAGGTTGATTCCAAAGAGCAATGTCCTTGACAAGACCTTACCCAGGAAAGAAGTGGGGGTGGCTGAAACTGGGGAATGTATACAGACAAAAGCAGCGTGGTGTCCGAAAGACCTGGGAAGCCTGCAAGATGATACTTTATGTGTAAAAGAACGTGGTTGACTTTGTTGTAAATAAAGCAGTGTGATTCTAGAGAGGGATGCAGATGCCACATACTGAAGAACTTTTTACACTAAGCTAAGTTATATGGTACTTGAGGGGGAAAAATGCTTGAACCGCAGGTATATAAGAGCAATATATACAATTTGTAGAATCCATGCCACTGTAGTTTGGGACCTTAGACAATGCTCTGTCCTGCTTTTGTACATTGTCATAGCACCTTTATGGTTATTAAAACATTGTTTGACCTGAAAAAAGTGCAGGGGGTATTACAGAGTGCAATCAGATATCCTTCTTATGTACAACACACAAATATGCACGCATATATGCACACACACATATATGCACACAAATACTGAGTATTACAGAGTACAACCTGAAATCCCCTTTGTATACACACACACATACACACACTTGCACATGAAAAACAGGGAGTATTACAGAGTGGAATCTGATATCCTCCTTATGTGCACACACACACATGCACACAAATGCCTACTTAAATATATATATATACACATAATAAATATTACAAACTCACATGCACCCATTCACTGGAATATACATACAGATAAATACATGTGTGCCCATAAATCATATCCCACATATATACATTTATATACAATTTTATAGTACTTACACAACCTATGTGCACACAAATACTCACCTGCATACATGCACATATACATACATACACAAATACATATGAATATGTGCATACATAACAACATATATAACAACATATGTGCACACATGCACGGGCACATACATGCACATAAATCAAGTGTGCCTATAAAATATGCTCCACATATATACATTCATATACAGTTTCACAGTAGACACACACATGCACACACACACACACAATGTGCATGGGCTTCATGCCCCCTGTGAGAAACAGCATGGTCGACATGGGACAGAATGAGCTCCTTTGAGCTCCATGGTGCAGACAGTCCATAGAGTACTTACCTGACTATGTTGTACCCTCCATCATAAGCTAGAAAAGATTAGACATTCCATTACACATCTTCTGAGGATTATTTCAGAAACTTTCAACATCAGACACGTGAAGAGGCTTACTTACGTATTAGTCCTATATGAAGCAGCGGTAGATAGAGCGGAGAGTCATCCTGGCTCACCTAGGCGTGTGTGTGATACCAAGTTCAGGGGCAGTCACACTACTCTTGTACACCTCCTTCGCTGCATAAACTGTTTGTACTCTCAGATTCTTGCAGCTTTTGTGGGCCAGAGTTTAAATTTCCATTTCCTTTGAGGGCTGTAGTCTACAACTGAGTCCGTTTGTGTAGGAAACGGGGAAGAAAAGGGGACACAGCTCATCATTTGTGCTCAGCCGTCTTTCAGCTCCTGTACAGATTTGCTCTTCTGCATAAAGTGACAATCCTGAGAGTTTGTGATTTTAAAATGCATTTTCCCAGGAAGGAGGTCATAGCTCAGATATTAATGGGGCAAAGCACTCTGATAAGGCTTGCGCCCTTGGAGGCCTTTAATATTTAATGCTGGTATCATAGAGGTATTGGCCTAAGAGAGAGCAGTAAATTATAGAAAAACACCCAGAAGCTCTTGTCAAATGAATCAGAACAATTGATTTTCTCCTCAAACATGAGCTTGCCGTGGGAAGTGTTTTAATATGGCAGAAACAGGGCCAAGAAGCTTAGGTTTAGAATGAACGAGGCATGGAAGATAAATGACAGCACAAGGCACAATTTATGAAGACTATAAAAGGCAACTGTGCAGAGAGTGGGGAATCGGGGTGACTTGTGGAAATACAGTGCGCCGTGAGAGGACATTGACGTATATTCCGGGGAAATCGTGGCAGAAGCTGAGACGAATCCGTGAGTTAGAGGGAGTCTCTCCAGAGACCGAATATTAAGTACACATGTTATTCTTGTGACATCTCTTCATTGCAGTTTAATATTAAACCTGTCAGTCCTCTGCCAGAGAATGCCTTCAACAGTTTATGGCGGGGCTCCTTATGCAAGGATGGCCGTACCAGTAGGCTAGGAGGACTGGAGGTTTTCACGGCTTCTGTCTCTGTGGAATGCAAAGCTGATTCACCATAGAGGGCTCCACACTGACTGAAGAGCCAGCCACTAAAGGAACAAAGCATGAAAAATAACCAGAGCCCCAATGGCAGGATGGTCAGGAAGTAATGATTGATTAGGAGTGGATTTATTATTGTACTCAAGGTGAAAGACAAAATGATTTGTCAGGCACCGGCAGAACGGAGTTGGGTGTTATGAAAAGCATTTGCAGACATCCGTCTTATGTCTCCTTTAGTTGCTAAAATGAACCATGACATAGCATTTTCTGTTCATTATATTTTGTGAAAGCGTTACTTATTAATACGGTATCAACTTTTCTTACTGATATTTTCAATAAGAGACTTGGAAAGATATAAATAAGTTTTATATTCATTTTCTCAGATCCATTTTATCAACATTTTTTATCTGTGCAGTTTCTGCTTTTTTTCTTTTATACGATCATATACTATGATCCAATGCACACACGCACATACACACACACACACACACATACATTCACACACACGCGTGTACTCTGTTCTTCTAAACAACAAGATTGGATGAGTTTCTTTTACAGATGTTACCCTGGTCGCCCCAGGGTACCAAGAGTGCAAGAGCTACCTGGGGCCAGATAAAGTCCTAATAGCACAATGAGAGCAAAGATACAGAACTTAAGTATAAGATTTTCACTAATATACCTTGTTGTTCTAGCGCTTGCTGGCTATTATATTTTCACACATTTTCTATTTACTATACTTTCATTTTTACATACTAATCACTCGTGTCCCTTCATTCTCCAACACGAGGGAGAGCTGGAGAAGAGGAGATGCTTCCCTGTGCAGGCTGGGTAACGCATTGCTCTGTGCGCATTTCCTGAGTCAAAGCACAGACTCTGAAGACATGGGTCTTCTCCGTCAGTGTTCCTCTCTCCCCGGAACACCCCCAGGCTGGCGATCATTAGCTTCCCTGGTGTCCACTGACTGCTGTGTGGATGACGGCTGACCTTTGCGGAGAAAGCTAGTGAGAAAGCTACCGGCCCTGTGCACTGCTCAGGCTTGTTGTCAGTGAATGCGGTTAAGCAAGAAAAACACTGAGTAGCGCTTACCAAATGTTTCCTGTGCCCCTCCTACCCTTTCAATCCATTTCCCACCTTTTCTTGGTAACATCCTGTTACTCTTCCTTTCTGTGTTATCACCATCATAAGCCAAACCTTTCATGCCACAACTTCCGAAGTGATGTTTAAAAGAGTATTACACCACCTAGGGTTTTCCCCGTCTGTGAACACCAGAAATAAATGTACATTTATAATCATTTTCACAATACCCTTCTTTCACGAACACCTCCTTCCCAATACTTTTGCTCAGTTACTTTAAATCTGAACTAGCCGACCCCAGACATGTATTAGCTGAGACTGAGATGATCTCCTTTATTTGCTGAAGAAATCCCTCCAAGAAAATTGCATTGCAGCTCGGCTTATTAGTCCCGCTCCACAATGAGGTCAGTTTCTGACGCCAAGACCTCAGGTGCCGCCCTCCTCCAACCTAATTCTCTTGCTCTAATCTTCTTTGAATAGGCAGCTGCTGTCCTAGCCCTTCTAGCCAAGCTCACCTCTTCTGAATCCCTGCCCACTTTCTGCTGTCACAAGCATTCTCAGAGACCAGGCCCTTGCACAAGTGTGTGTCCCACATCCTCTGAAAGGCATAGCTTTGTGAGAACTCTGACAACTGTCTGTCCCTTTTGCTTCTGTTCTTAAGGGTCAACACCATCTATAAACTTTCAAAAAGATCCCGTTTTTCTTGCTCCTCACATTCAGTTTGTTCCCAAGTCCTATTAGTTCTTTTTGTTTGTTTGCTGTTTGTTTGTTTTTTGAGACAGGGTTTCTCTATAGTTTTGGAGCCTGTCCTGGAACTAGCTCTTGTAGACCAGGCTGGCCTCGAACTCACAGAGATCTGCCTGCCTCTGCCTCCCAAGTGGTGGGACTAAAGATGTGCACCAACCCCACCTGGCTTCAAGTCCTATTAGTTCCCTCCGCCCTCCCCCCAAATATATCGCCCATCATTCAGTCTTCCCTCGGGCTTATTGTTACCACAGTGGCACTGGGTACCATCACTCAAGAGTATTATAATACTCTCCTAAAAGTCACCCAAATGCATTCTTCATGAAACCTCTACTAACACACGCAAACACAGAGAAATCAGACCACCCACGCATCTTAGCATCAAATACAGACACAGCAGTTGCCCTTCTCAAACTCATCTTGGGCCTCTCTCACCGTGATGTACCGCATTCCAACAACAATAGACGTCTGCTGATTCCTAGACGGCCACACCACCAGGACTCTTACATTTCTGCCCCCATAGCCAAAGTCATGTCTCCTCCTAGCAGATCTATTTTTCTAGCCAGTGACACTCCCTCTTTCAGGTACTGGCTTATACTTCTGTGAGACCTTTGCTAACCATTCCAAATAAAGAGGCCCCCAGGTTTTCATACTCTACCACAGCACTATTTAATTCCTGATGGCAAATTTATCTTTCCAGCAGTAATGATTTGTTCATGGACTATTTGATATTGTGGTCTCCATTTGCTACACTGACCCATCGTAAATACTGGGATGTAAGCTCAGTGAGGTCGAGCAGGAGTCTGCTTGTTTAACTTTGCATTCTCAGGACTTAGCTTTGGCACTGGCAGCAGAGAGTTTTAATTATGTGATGATTAATTGGAGAATGCAGATATCCTGCTCTTTGTGACTCTGTGCGCAATTGTTATGAGTTCATTTGATAGTGGTTTGGGGTTTCTTGTTTTTGTTTGTTTGTGTTTGTTTTCAGTGTCTACAACATTATCTAAGTATATTTTGATTTCATTTTTTTTGATTGTTAGTAAAGTAAGAACCTAGGTAAGAGCCTTGAATTGTCCAACAGTGCATGTGAGAAGAGGCTGGGTGAGGAGGGGAACACTTACGAGGAAACATCTTATTATTCCTCATATTAAATATTGGTCAAGAACTTTGAATAAGACTTAGTAAAATCCTGCCAAAGGAAACAGTGTAGTCATGTAGGAGTTACATAGAAAATTTGGTACAGATTTATCTTAGGTTCAGCACCTCTCAAGAAAAGCAGAACTACTTCCTCTGACCTAGCAAAGGTCTGCGCAAAGAGTTGAGGCAAGATTTATGATGGACAAGCAATTATGCGACAGTTGGGAAAAATGAAACCTCTCTGATAAACCGATATGGAATATATCCTCGAGGGAGGGGTGGAGCAGAGGACGTAAATGATAGGATTAGAAGAAAGGAAAGAAGAGACTTCAAGAGTGTCCATGAGCACTGCTCATCTGTGATGGATAAGATTAGCAAGAAGATTCCAAAAATGTGGTCCAGCCGGGGGAGGGTGTCATGCAATCCTCTTCTCTGTTTGCTTCTCCCTTTCATGTGCTGGAGCAAAAGAGGAGCTCTGCTGAGCGCTCCTACCAAACTGTTTAAAATAACTCGGAGTAACATCTTGAGAATGTGAGCACATCCGAAATGAGAAAAGCCTGTTACTGTGAGGAAATTAGTTCCATATGTGACACCAGCTCCACTCCATTTACAGCGCTCCAACCTCAGTTCTGTCTGCTACTCCTCGGGGACCTCTCAGCCGCCTCTGCTTGGGAGCAGGCCTTGGCGGTGCTTGCTAGCTCTTCCAGTCTACTCTGGTTGGCCCTCTTATTGGGAGGGGGTCTTTTCAGAAGCATGCAGATTAACTGTGACAGTTTGCACAATATGGTTTTCACAATGGCTCAGTGGTTAGGAGCGCAGCCTGCTCTTCCAGAGGTCCTGAGTTCAATTCCCAGCAACCACATGGTGGCTCACAACCATCTGTAATAAGATCTGGTGCCTTCTTGAGGAAGAGACCTGGTCAGTCGTCCTTATCAACTTAGACCATGAAACCCGATATGGACAAGTTCAACAGAATCATCATAGACAGCTGCCTATGGGTGCTTCAGCATTGCCAGGCCATAACTTTCATTCACTCATTCATTCATTCATTCATTTGTATGATGCTGCATTTTATAGCTAGAAAGCAGTTATCACTAGTCCTTGATTTTCTGAGCAAATGGTGATTGTGGCAGATGCCCTGTGACTCCACAAGTTGACCAGACTACCATGGTGTCATCATTCATTTTAGACAGTCACAAATCATGACAACGAACATGTCTTTTCTATGTTTTAGGAATTAATTATATAATATGTTAGAAATTAGCAGATAATATTGAACTTGGTGTATTCAAACACAGGAGCCTATGAGGGACATTCTGCACTCAAACAACAGATACCATAAAACAGAAAAAGTAACTGAGACATAAAGCTTTTAATAATTTGTCTGGGCCCATTTAATTCCTTAGTCAGAGTGAGAACCAAGGATTCAGAAGCCTAAAAAAGTATTTCACGATTCAGACATGCTTGTCAACTAACACAAAGCATGCTTGAAGAATTCTCACTACACACATACACACACATTTAAATTCAAACACTGTTGCTTTGGTTCAATCGTCAGTGAGCCACCTACTTGAGATTTTTACCTCTTTTGCATGTTGTTTTCCACGTGAACAGATTCACCTTTGAGTTTTACACATTTAGGATGATTCAGAACAAAAGACCTTTGGTTGCTGGTTTTCAATAGGAAATGTGATTTTTCCCTTTAGCTATTGCTTCCGTACTCAAGCAAAGAGAGAACACGCCACACTTGCTGGGATTTCACTTATTTTGTCCTGCCCTGGCCTTCCCACCACCCTGTTCAATGCTCCAAGAGGCAGATCCGTGAGGGCCACCCAGCTCCTCCATGGTTCCTTACCTTTTAGTGGAGCATGGAAGACCACCCAAGGCATCCAATGGGGGGAGGTTAAAATGACTCCATATAATTTAGCGTCTTATTCTCATACAGAGGAGAGGTATTCTTGCATGGTGGTAACCTCTCAGTGCCTAGCCTCGGCAGTACCCTCCCTTCCTGTCCACGCCATTGTAAATGGTCTTTATAGTAAAATCTCTACGGATATCCATGGGTATTACCTAGGCTATTTCCCAATGGGAGCTTGATCTACACAGAACAATAGTGGCTCTGTTTGCTACATGAGTTGCAGCTAAAGAATGCCTTCTACTCTTCATAGCTGTCAAGGGTCTTTAAACAGATCCCTTAACCATTATTTATAATGTGGAATTCGGAGTGCTTGGTTCAGGAAGACTACCCAGGATGGTTACATGAAATAACTTGTTTATATATATAAACATGTGACACTTGCATGAATTTCCATCTAAATAAATTTCATGTTGACTGAATAGTGTTCTTTGCCTCTAAAATGCCATTTTCACTTAAGTGCTGTGGGCTCTGCCTCTAACATGCTTGCTTAAGTGTGCCTTGAACTTCATCCATGGACTCCTAGACTATGTGTGCTTGATGTCAGATCTGAGAAATTACCACATTTATGTTCATTGGATAATAGTGAAACTATGTGGTTTTCTAGCCAGCCAAGGGATTGAGATGTTGACAGAACTCTAGTTGGTCTGGGAAGAACAATAATAAACATATGATTTTCCTTTGTAGATTTCTCTGGGACATTTTCTCTTCCTAAAAATAGCATGAATGATTTATTTTGTTCAATGAATTAATAGTCCATGCTTTCTTAGAAAGAAAATAAATACAAGTGGAAGCATAACTATACTAGAAATTACATCTAGTCTTTTTTTTAAAAATCCTATTTTTATGGTCAACTTTTTTTTTCGAGTGTGGAATTTATTGAGATAAAAAAATAAGAAGGGAAAAGAAAATGAAAGACAAAGAGAAAGAGGGAGACAGAAAACTGCCTCCTCAGAGAGAATGGCAGAAAGAAAGAAAGAAAGAAAGAAAGAAAGAAAGAAAGAAAGAAAGGAAGGGAACAGAGAAAAGAAAAGAAGAAGCAGGAAAAGGCCTGCCTGCCCTTTCAGAGGAACAGCGTGAAAGACAGTTTTGGTCAACTTTTAATCCTCTGTATTATCGCCAAACAATAATGATGATCTATAAGTGCTGTGCTTAATTAAATTATGCATATATGTATATATATTATTCATAGCACATTTAATTAATGTGTATAGCATCAGACCTGCCCCCAGATGCCATATTCAATACAGAAGTATACAGCTTGGCATGGATGTGAGTGCTGATGGCACCTCCAGAAGGATGATGTGGTTTGGGAGGGTTTTTTTTTCTGCTGTGATTTTTAAAAAGTCTTGTAATCCTTGTATGGGAAGACTTGAATGAGACGGCATCTCTTTTCATGCCATTGCCTCGGTGTGTGGAAAGCAGTGATCCCTTGAGGATATTGTGAGCTGGCATATTAAAGAAAGGGAAAAGGCAGAAGTTATGGGGAAAGATGTGAGCTGTGCAATGCTAAACTATCACACTTCACTTAAAGAAACATTTTAAAGAACCAAAACCCAGCTACACAGTCAATCCCAAATCAAGCACCTAGATACTTCTTTCCAATCATGCTACCCAACAAAAGAAAGGAGATTACTGTGAAAGTGAAATCTCTATTTAGTGTTGAGTCAAAATAAGCACAAAGATTAGCCTGGATAACATCACAGAGACAGAAAATAAAAAAGTGCTCTTTAAACACACACACACACACCATCAATAATAGGAGAAACACATCATAGTTATATGGCACACTAATTGTGTACTTATTGTCTATTAATCTAAAACTATCTTAAAATAAGTTGGTATTTTAAAAATTACCATGATCTTATCACTCTAAAATTGATAGCATTATCGCATGCCTACTTATCATCTAAGCATTGCTGGAATACTTTTCCTAGATACTATGTAGATGAATTATCTTTCTGTCCCCAAGTCTGCCAGTATTGCTCCTGTCAAAAATGAGATTCCCGAACCACAGTGCTCAAAATAACAGGGGTTTCTGTTCCCAACAAAACAAGAAGCCCAGAAGTGAGTTCATGGTCTTTGGAGCATGGCAGGATGTTCAAGCTAATACCACAGAGGTGCCCATTGGTCAAAACCAGCCCTGCAGGACCTACTGAGGCTTCACCTGGAAGAAGGGGGGCAAAGCACTGCAGCTTCCATGCCATTTGCCAGTTTTCTACCCTGCCTTTCCCCTTGTGCCAGACACCTATGTCTGATTTCTCAGAGCCCTGTCAATGGACAGCCAAAGACCCTACTTCTAGGGTATTTTGAGCAACTCCTCAAAGAAGCTGAGTTGGAAATAGTACCCATGTCTCTGCCCCCGCCCTCAAGTGTGTCTACTCTTTCTCTGTTCTTTCTCAGTCTTTGTAGAAAACTTGGTTCTCAGTGATTGGTATCAGCTAACTCCCAGACATCACTATTAGAGGATGGTCCGAGCGCATCTGACTATCCTTTACTGCTCCCTAACTCCAAGTTACTACCATCTGTTTTGAGGGCTCAGAGCTGGGTCTCAGGCAGTTGAAAACTTCTGTGGAGAAGCTCTCACACTTCATATCTACCTGACGAACAGAATAATGGAGAGCATTTTGAAACTTTTTTCCTTCTTTGTTTCTTTACTGTGTTTATGTGTGTGGCATATGCATGTGCACATGCTCATGTGTGTGTGCACATATGTTTGCAAGTGCTCACACAGATATGAAGGCTGGACGTCCATGCAGAGTCACCCCTTATTTCCTGAGACAGAGTCTCTCCCTAAAACTGGAGCCACGGATTGATAATTCTGGCTGGAAGGCAAGCCCCAGGAATCCTCCTGTCTCCGGTTGTCTCTACCTGCTGCTGACATAACAGACACACTGCCAGGCCAGTCATGTATGTGTGCACTGGGGACCTGAACTGGGGTGTTTATGCTTGTGCAGCAAGGTCTTTATCCACTGAGCAATCTCTCCCATCCCGGGAACATGTTTGTTTGTTTTTGTTTGTGTAGCAACTGAGGCAATAGGAAAAACTTTCATTTCCCATGAATTTCCATAATCATTTTGTTTCTTTTAAATATTAATATAAGCCTCTTGCTAAAGTCACAAACTTCAACAAATCTCTGAAAGTTCTGTTCCTGAGAAATGGGAAATTTCATTAAAAATTAAGGCTAGATTGCCTGTAATTAGAATTCTTTGGAGCAATCTTGGAGGTTAGCTCATTACACGAGAATAAAGATGAAGAGCTATGCCCTGCTGTGCCCTCTTGGCCAGCGTCCATGTTCCAGCCCAGACTGTGTCACTGCGCCATTGACTGATGGCTCAGCAATCTGATCCTTAATTTCAAGGTCTGTAAAATACTACCTCCCTGGTCCTAGTACCGGCCTGAGATGCTGTGTGGGTTGAGGTATGCATATGAAGCACTCACAGAACTGTCTGAGGCACAGAAAGCGTTCCATACATGTCAGCTGTGCATATTACGAGTACAGGAGCAGTGGCACATGAGAGCGATGGAAATGCCTTTGTTCTCACAGTAGCATGCACGGTGCATGAAATGCCTCTTCTCTGCCTTTTCTCGTCCTCTAACTTTAAATGTCATCAGCCAACTGTTGAGTCAAACAGAACCGCTCCCTGCCTGTATTGTTATTGGTTTTGAAAAGACTTAACTGTATTTCCTCTCAAAATTTTCATTTGCTATGGAAATAAACATTTAATGTCCTTAGTTATCTCGACCCATGGGATACGAACGGGGGTCCTTGATAAACCTAGTGGAGAGGAATGAAAGGAGACAAGAGACACGAGAAATGACGGCAAGACAGGATTTCTCATCAAGCCGTTCTGTTTATTATTTCCTCAGAAGCTGTTATATAGCAAACGGGCAAAGGGGGGAAGGGGGGAAGGGAAAGGTGTCAGGGGAAGGGAAGGGTGTCAGGAAGCTCAGGTCTGCTGGAACTCAGGTCCGGAGACATCCCTAGATGATAAGTAAATACTGAGGGTCTGTAATTGTTGACTAACCAAGGAAAAGGCTAATGAGTTCCGGAGCCTGGTTCCTACAGGTCTCTGCTAGGAGATAAGATACCAGGTTGATTTCCTAGACCCTGCAGAAGGGATAGAGGTAAATATTTTTCTTAACTTGTAAGCTAAAGATGGCTGTAACCAAAATGCAGATCTCAAAATACAGGCCTTTGCTTCCGGCACTTAGTTGCCAATTCTGCTCTATAGGAAGAAACGTAAGCTCAGCACACATGCTGACCCATTGCGTGGCAGGAGAGGCTCTGCTTCGTGCTTCTGGCTGCCTGTGGCTGCTTGGTGTTCACACTACTCAGTAGTAATGGGTCAGCGAATTCCAAGTCCACTGGCTAGTAGACACTTATTTTCCATGGATTCACTGTTTGGGTGTAGACTTGTGAGTATTTGAAGGTTTTATGTGTTCTGTGCACGGGACCAAATGTCTGTAAATTTCACCTAGTGTTCTGATCTCTTTAAAATCCACTCATAAGCCAGAACTGAATAGTCTAGGCATACAATCCCAGCTAGTTGGACGACTAGGACTGGAAGATCATGATTTCAGCTCTAGCCTGGGTAACTTCCGCAAACCCCTTCTCGTGTGTGTGTGTGTGTGTGTGTGCATGGTGTGTATGCACACATGTGTGTGTTCATGCATGTCTCTGTGTATGTGTGCGCACACTTATGCTATTCTTATTTGCTTTTGAATAAGTGCATATGTGCTCTCCCTTTGAGATTGGGTATGTACCAAGGAAATATTTTTCAGTCACATCAGGGAAAGGTCTCCGGGGAAGGTGAGAAAAGTACAACGCCTCCTTTGTCTTAAAGGTGTTGGAGGTCTCTTTGTTGTTGCATGAGTTGACTTCACATTTCCTTGTTCGGAGCGAGTACTCTACCTCCTCAATGGAGTGATTGTACACCTGTTTGCTGGATGGGGAAAGGTTGAAATAAGAGAAGGGACTGTTGGGCAACAGTGATTCTTTTTTTTTCTTTCTTCTTTCTTTGTTTTTGTTTTTGTTGTTGTTGTTGTTGTTGTTTTGTTTTTCAAGACAGGGTTTCTCTGTAGCTTTGGAGCTTGTCCTAGAACTAGCTCTTGTAGACTAGGCTGACCTTGAACTCACAGAGATCCACCTGCCTTTACCTCCCGAGTGCTAGGATCAAAGGTGTGGTGTGCCACCACTGCCTGGCTGGGTAGTAGTGATTTTATACTTGTGCCTGTTTATTCTCATCTTTGCCTGAGGAGTTCTTGGATAACTGCTAGTGAGGAGAGAAAATATCAGTTTTCTCACCTGCTTTAGGAAATGTATATCAGTCCCATGCATAGTCTTAGAGTTTTCAGCCTTAGACATGTTTCATGTTGCTGTTTGGGGACTACAGTTTACACAGTCTAAGCTTCTCATTGAGGAGCAAGTACAGCATTGTGGGTTAAAAAAAATCAACCTCTATTAAATTAGATATGATACATGAAATTTGGCAAATAAGAAAAATCAGAAATAGAATTGATCTGTTCTTTATAAAGTGTCCATGCATCGCTCTTCATGCTTTATCTGGCTGTACACATGTTGACCATTTCAGAAAAAGGGGGCAACCTTTCCTTGACTGTAAATATTTCATCTAAGCTGGAGCTAAATGTCTATTTCATCCTTCCTGAATACCAAAGCGCAAGTCCCCCTCCCTTTACCAATACAGGACAATGTATGGTGGCAGGTAAACTGGAAGAGAGAGGATACTTAGTTGTCTGAATAAAATATTTAACCATTTAAGCACTTTAATGCAGTGCCTTGAGGACTTTGAAGGTGACTCATGCAACCGATTAGCTATGAGGCTTGAGCTTCATTTATTTCGTAATTATTGCTGCTCTTGGGAACAAGGTGAATAGACACCTTGATCTTCCTCTCCCCAACAGAGAGGCACAAATATCATCCATATGTTTTCCCCATCTATAATTGTTGTAGGCACTGAAACACTAACACGCAGATGAGAGGAAATAACTTTCATTTAAAAAAAAAAAGGAATGGGTATAGCCGACATGTTTTAAAGTCTGTTCTCCAAATTTGACATTTAACTTTTCTAGTGGGCACATGTAAGTATACATTACACATGCCCCCACAGAAAGAACCATGAAATACTCATGGAGTATTTCCTCACCCACTTCAGGCGTGTTGAATGGATGTTTGCTTTTCTTTAACAAGATGTTATGGACTAGTGGCCTTGAGTATTTGAACTTTTGATCTTCTACAAGTATATGTGGACTTTGTCTCATGTTGCGTTAGAGAGAAGCAATCAGCATGTTAGCATAGGAATCACTCTAAATCATAAAACATACTGTAGCATACTGTAAACAAGCTGACCTGAGCTACCAGAACTGAACTATTAAAATGAGACAAAAATGTTCATTTCTGACTTTTCTCACTCATAGGGAAGTCAGGTTTAGTGAGATATCATGGACTCCGGACTTCAAAGAATTTTCAGTCTGACATCGTGTCATGAACAAAATATTCCATGACTGTGACAGCACCTGCCACTTGATGGGACGCCTGAGCTGGTCGTGCAGACTCCTAAATTAGACAGACCTCAGACTCTGCAGCTCCTTCCTGCCGGTATTAATTCTGAGTGACTAACAAGCTTCTGAACTTCACCTCCCTGTCTGTCAGGGGACATCCAACACTAGAGTCCCTGTAATGGTACATATGCACTCACTGGATAACAAATTAAGGCCAGCCACTTGAAACTGTTACTTCTCTTTCTTTTTCACGCTCTTCTCCATGTTCTTTTCCAGTAGGCATAGGGTTATCGTTTAAATCACCTCATTCAGCAAATGCTTTAGAGAATTTACTATGTACCAAGGTTATTGGGCCACCAGGCTGGTTGACAAGGCTGGAAAAGCTATGTTGCCCCTGGGAGCTCCTGTAGGAGGGCAGGTCAGAAAATCCAGCCCGTGAGTAACATGATAAGCGAGGCCGCAGCACGTCCAGAATGTTCAGAATGAGCTGTCTACGGCATGACCACAACCTGTCCTTTTAACCCCCAGTGCTTATTCCCGGGGACATCATTTCTTGCGTGTCTATTTCAGTGAACTCGCCTTAGGTTTCGGCTATCTGACCTCTGACCCCTTTAGAACTCGTTCGGTCCTCCAGAAGCGCGTGTGTCCACGCACACCTGTCGGTGCCGGCCCATGGAGGTCAGATTGCCGACTTCACAGCGGTTTTGGGTGTGCTCCCTCGTGATTGTCCTAAGGAACAGCATGCACCCCTTCAAGACCCAGGGGCCATTGCAGAAGAGAGTGTGGAGTATGTAAGAACCAGAGGGTGGAGAGAAGGGCCGTGAATGTGGTTTTCTAGACAGGACAGGGCTGTGAAACTCAGGAACTTATAGTTACTGTGATTACCCATAAGAGATTGAGCCTGTGAGCAATTGGTCCTGGAGCAGGGAGGGACTCCCTGAGAAGCTAGCGATGGAGGAGGCAGAGCCATGGTAGTGTAGCCTCTGGCAAGTTGTCATGGTAGCTAAAGTAAATAAACTCCTACCTATGTGCATGCAAGAACCCTGCTTAAATATAGTGGTCACAACAACCCCAGAGAACTGTAAGTGGGAGGGGTGGGAGTAAGACCTAAGGAGAAAAAGAAGGGATTTGGAGCTTGGCAGGAGTCAGAGGACATAAAAGAGGATAACAGGAATATTAAAACGTCTAGATGAATGCATATGCGTGTATTCATGTGGTGTTCACTTTCAAAGAAAGCTCTGAATTGTACCATAGAGTGTACAGTGTACCATAGAGTATAGTTACTATATCTAGATAAGGATTTCAGAAAGAGGATAAACACAGTATTTTAATGTATCCACAACATGTGTGCCTGTCATGTTTATTTATTTTGTAGAAGGCAGAGTTTTCAAAATAAGTGACTTAGAAGATGGATTAATTATTTACTGATCTGGTGTCATCACCCTTCTTAGCACACAGTGATAGTTAGTGGTCATTAGCAAGTGAAAGTCAGTTAGGGTTCAGTCGGCACCTTGAGCAATACTGAAGTCCTGCCAAACTCCCTCCATTGAAAAGACTTTACATTCGTGGATCACTTAACCATGTCCTAGAATAAGGGATGTGGTCTGTCCTTTGTGGAGCTGCACAGTGCACTGGGTTCATGGTCTGTGTCCCAGAGTTTGTCGTCCAGGCATCCTATTCCTGAGGAGCTAGCAGCCACACCCCCGAAGGGGTAAACAAAACAGCACTTTCCCTTTATCTCCAGGGTAGCCTTTTTCTCACTGTGTGCCCATTTTCTCTGCAACCTCAAATTGTTCTCCTCTGGCCAAGCTGCGTGGTTTAAGGCGCCCTCATGGGGAAGGCATCAAAGGGCTGTGAGAAAGACTTGCAATGGGAACTTGGCAGGGCAGCCAGTGTCCACTGATCAGTTCAGCCACGTGTGCTACCAAATGTTTCAATGCTTGTGAAATATTGTACATAATGGCTGCTCGACAAGGGAGTTACAACTTCATTTTGAGGGAAAATATTTTATTTTGCCTTTTAAATGAAATTTCAGCACGGTTTTCTTTTGCTGTGTATTGCCCTCTACACAACATAGTCACTAAACCTTCTCCTATAAACTTGTCAGTTATATCAAAGGGCTTGTGAAAAGCACCATTTGGAAATATGTTTGCATTTTGCACAATAAAATACAGTTAATTTCCTTTGACACATTGCCTGTTTTTATATGGCCTAGAAATTACTATCTAGGTCTTGTTTATTTATAAAAGTAAGAGTTATATAGCCTATAGAAATGTGACATTACAAATCACATTTAAAAAATTAATGGTTAATTGTAATATTGAAAATAAAGCACACACAACTAACATGGTAATTCTCTTTCATCCTCTTAAAATGGTATCATTCCTGAAATGAAACTTGGGTTTCTGTCTTCTTTATTATAAAACTAAGGATAGTCTTTCCAAATACAAATATTATTGCAGTTGTGGTATACTTGTTTAATGATATAGGTAGTAGTTTTGCTAGGACATTAGCTAAAATCCTGCAAAGACACACAGTTAACTGGTTTGTTGGGATAAAGAGTTTCTGCATGTTTCATTTGTTTTACGATTATCAGCCTTACCAGGATATTTATTCACATAGAAAACTACACAGTAGAGAAAAGCTAAGCTGCCTGGGTCTGGCATGATGTAAGTTCTTTTCTGGGGTAAGTTTTCTTTCATCTCTTCATGTGTATATGATTTCACAGACAGGATTATTTCAAAGGAAAGTGAACTGGCCTGTTCTACGTATGGGAGTCAGGGGTGGTTGGTAGGCTTTCAAATCACCAGGCATGTAAGCTGCTACCAGAGCAAAGGAACCGAGATGAAGCGGGTCTTGCTGCCCTCAGTGCTCCGGGATCCTCTGCGACCTGGCTCTCAGTTTTCCACTGTAAGCTTAAGCTTCTGATTTTAACATTGGACAAAACACCGCGAGGCAGCTCACTGCCTTCCTTTGGCCCCTACTCACAAATATTTTACGAACAAATGAGAGAAATGGAAAGTAATTGGTCAGTGTTTAAACAGCTCTGGCAGTGTTTTACCAATTGAATGCTGTTCATAAAGGATGACGAGGGTGGGCAATAGTTCTTCTGAAGCACAATTAATAAAGGCTCAGTGTCAGAAATTGGGTTTCTAATTGAAGATCTAAAATCAAAACAGCCAGCCACTGTCTCTTACGTCATCCTCAGTCCAAAATGGGGATCCTGCCTCCTGACATCTCAGAAGACTGCATCTTAGAGTTGTCTTGCCCCATCTTATATTCCTTTCTAGGGCTGGGATCTAAAGGCATGAACCACCTGATCTGTATGGCAACTAGTGTGGCTCCTGGGATTAAAGGTGTGTGGGGGGTACCATAATCTGGTCTGTAAGGCTGACCAGTGGGACTGTTTTACTCTCAGATATTCAGACAGTCTTTATTTATTAAAATACATTTGAAATGCCACTACATTCATCTAGCAAGGTTCCATAAACCTGGTGTACTTTCCATCACATGGCAGTGTTTATCCCTTAGCCCAGGAGGATGTCCTAAGACATATTTTTATATTGGCATCTGAACTATTGTGAAAGGATTCAAATTTAAAGAATGTTCCAGGGACTGCGTTTGATGAAGTTCCTAGTTCATTCATAGATTCTTACTAGATAATCTTTCTAATTCTATGATTAGGTTGTCAGTGGCAAAGCCATGTGCTCTGCTCCGGAGATGGATAGATTTGGGCCCCAAGTCTTTATTAATTGCTTTATGTGCATGACTTTAGAGAACACATTTTAATTCGGTTACTCTCATTCTCCTCTTCTTTATCTGCATCTAGCCATTTGTCTCTTTATTATGAGAGTCAGAGGACACAGCATGTGAAGATTTAGTCTCTAGGATATATGTAATTAATAACCATTTACCCCATGCTTGATCTTTAATGCACTTTTTGATAATTACAGTGACATCATTAGAAGTAAGGAGTTCTGATGGAGGAAGGTCATTGGTAATAAACAAACTACCTTGGCCCATTTTGATAGGCCATCCCTTAGGTGGGTGGAGTAGGCAGAACAGAATGCTGGGAGGAAGAGGAAGTGAACTCAGACTGGATAGCTCTCCTCTCTGGGGCAGAGGCCTCAGAGAGAGGCCATGCTTCCCTCTCCCGGGCAGGCGCAATCGATGAAGCTCTGACCCAGGATGGACATAGGTTAAGGTCTTCCTTGGTAAGCCACCTCGTGGGCTACACAAATTATTAGAAATGGGCTAGTCCAGGTGCGAGAGTTAGCCAAGAAGAGGCTAGATATAATGGGCCAAGCAGTGTTTAAATGAATACAATTTGTGTGTTGTTATTTCAAGGCATAAGCTAGCCAGGCGGCCGGGGTGCTGGGGACGCAGCCCCACCGCTCCTATTACAACAGAGTTCCTTTGAACTCTGTCTGATCTTGGCCAGTTCATTAAACTTTTTTTATTTCTAAATTAACATCTGTAAAATGGAGGGCATAGACACAAAGACATTTACAGTTTCATTTCAATTTTTTAAAAGCATTCTATAATAGTTATATTTGAGTTACTTGAACCAGAAGAGCAAAGATAAGAAAAAAATACAACAGAAATCCAAATAATGAAATTTTAGTTCAAAAGCATTTGACTATACCTTACATTTTATACTTTAATATAAATATACTATATGCTAGGTGCTTTATGACTTACTATATTGAAGACAATTAAGGTATACATTTATCTGTTGTAGGAGTCCACTTGTGTGTTCCTGGCTACCCAGACTCCCAAAATAACCACACAGAAACTATATTATTTACAATACTGTTTGGCCAATAGCTTAAGCGTATTTCTGGCTAACTCTTATACTAACACATCTCCATTAATCTGTGTATCACCACGTGGCTGTGACTTACCGGCAAAGTTTTGACCTGTCTGTCTCTGGTGGAGGCTCCATGGCTTCTCCCCAACTCTGCCTTCTTTCTCCCAACATTCAGTTTAGTTTTCCCTACCTAGTTCTGTTCTGTCCTGCCCTGCCCTGATATAGGCTCAAAGAAGTTTCTTTATTAACCAATGCTACTCACAGTATACAGAAGGGAATCCCACATCATTTATCTACATTAGAGTTCAAGTTTAATGCCTGTCAGTGTCTAACACTATAATACATGAAGGAGGTGGCAACAGCTTTAAGACATGGTATAACTCATGGGACAACAATTAAAGTCACAGAAGGCAGGGAGGTAGGCCAAGCTGACCATCAGCTAGTGAATCCAAGTGTTGCACCCTTGTTGTCAAGGGACTCATGATGTATTTAGGAAAATTTTCCCAAGAGTTCTTGATTCCCATTAGGTAAAAGCAGAAAACATAAAGAACAAGAATGGTATCAATGTTTGTCTAGCCAGACACAATGATTGGACTGAAAACCCGGAGCAAAGTGGACTCTAGAACCAGTCAAACAGGGTCTAAAGTAATGCAACCTCAGCCCAGAACAGATTAGCGACTGGAAGGTTGTGTAAGACACAATCTACATTGCCCAGTACACAAGTTCATGCTCTGCTCTGCCATCTGGAAGAGCGAGAAAGAATTTGCTGGCTTGTCTCAGACTGATGAGGAAAGACAATGTAGACATTACATGCTTCTTGTGCAGGATTTGGATGGTCCGAGTCAATGCAATCAGCAGGGACAGTCCTGCAAGCAGTTATTAGAGGACGAGACAATGACAGGTATCACATCCTCTCATGGTTCTTATAGAAGGGTGGGTCTAGACGTTTACCTTCAGAGAGAAATTTAGTAATGATCACTATAAATTTATGATTAAGAATGCCAAAATATACAAACGTGGCACCTGGCAGAACAGGATTGCCAAACAGACAGAATAAATGGGGAAATTTTGTATTTATTTTTCTGATTTTCAACCCTGGCTAAATTTAAGAAGCATAGATTACCCGTGTTGCTTATATTTTGATATACAAAAGGGATCAAGAGACTGAACAGGAACAATGGGAGGAGACAAGAGGCAACAACCAGACAGTCTCTCAGAGGAGAGAGAGCCATCTGGTTCAGGGCAGACTTTTGAGTGCTCGCTCTGGGCATTGTCCCTGGGGAAGAAAGTGTAGTAGGTCATCATACTCAGAGGCCCAGTGCCATGGCTTTGATCAACCAGTACAATTAGGAGAAAATAATAAGATCTGGGAAGCAAAGGTAGTGACGGTTTCTATGGAAATTATATAGTGATATAGTGAAAATTCCAAACACAGAGATAGAACTTCTCAAAATGTCACCCAAACTGAAAAGGCTGCTTATTTTGATCTTATGTGATTGATTATGCTGAGGGCATTTACTGTAGGTTTCTTATATGCTAATATTTTTCATCCACGCTTAGTAAGCGCCCTATATCTCAATTTATATGTAAAGTAGCTATTTCAATCCAGAAAGCCCTACACCTACGGCATTTTGAAGACACGTGTGGGGAACTATTTATGATATCTGACCCCACAATCAATAAGCACCTAGCATGTATATCTGTCCCCACAATCAATAAGCATCTAGCATATATATCTGTTCCCACAATCAATAAGCATCTAGCATGTCTATCTTCTTTAAGAACATATAAGTGAAATTGTAATTGGTAGCAAGATTTAAAAATTTTTTTATTAACACCATCAGCTGGTCTAGCCATTCCTTGTGAATCAAAAACCCATTTTATTTCTGTGACCTATTTTGCAAAGACTTTCTTCAATGAATCTCTTCTAGGCACCAACTGATCTGAGAAGATTCCAGTCCATTTTAGAGTTAAAAAAAAAACCTGCAAAGTTAATGAGGGAAAACAAAGCAAAACAAAGCATGTTGCCCACTCAAACTTAAAAGACCACTGGGACAATAAACCACTTCAAAGTCTTACTTAACCTTCTTGTTGAGCTCTTTGTCATGAAGGGACAAAGGGGTGTGATTCCTACCCTGGCAATCAGTTTCTGTCAAGACTAGCCTTCTAAACATTTGTTAATGGAGACTTAGGGAGGCAGAATGAGTAGCCATTGGTCTCTCACCCTAGCTGATAAAAGGAGAGATGAGCAGGAAGCCAGAAAGGCTTCAGTGAGCTCTCCTCCTGGGGTCTGTAAGCTAACCTCCCTGACTTGTCTCTAAACACATCGGCCCTGGAGAAAGACGGCTGGGACCATCCTGGGTAGAATGTTTGAGCTTTTTCCTACAAGCAGAGAAGGTAAACTAGTTACATCACTTCCTTCCTTGTAGAAGAAGTTCAGTATTTTGATAAATGTTTGAGGCCTTGGAGGTGGGTGGGTGTTGACTGTAAGAAAAGCAATCACATCAACTTCTTTTTAAATTTTATTTTAAAGTCTGTTATTGCAGATAACAGCGTATCTCCTGCATCCAGAAGTTAGCTCTGGAAATGTAATATCTAAAATTTGCCACTTTCTACACGTAGTTATATGTCTGGTAAAATGGATCTGGAATTCCTTGAATTGTGTCAGATCTTAGAAGCAGATAAGAGAACATCAACGCTTAAACTTAACTTCCCTACTTAACATGCATGTCCTTTCTTCAGCGTTCAGATTCACTCAATAGTAGCTTAGACGTTTTAGGAAGACGTTTAGGGTTCAGCTTCTCTTTAGTACATCGTAAATTCCCTATGCTTCTTGTGGAATTTATGTCTGTCTTGAAGTTGGGTGTTGTACAACCCCTCTGATCTGTTAGTTTTTTGTCATCTACATAGCTTAATTGAAGTGTGATTTGCTTCTGCAACCATGCTAGTGACAGGCTTTAAAACACATTCTTTTCTTTGTAGTTTAAAAAAAATCTTTTTACAAATTCCAATGTGAATCTCCCATTCTTTAGAAATCTGTAAATACTTATTAGTTTTTAACCAGTTTGGGGCTTTTATTAATTTCTTAGAGAATATGCTAAAAAAATTTAGAATCTTCAAGATCACATTCTTTTGAAAGATTATTCCTTGTCTTTGAAACGGAAGAATTCAAAAAATAACAAAAGCCACATAATACTATATAACTTAAATAGAAAATAATTACAACATTGTGATTTTTGATATATACATTTTAAACTATATTTAATTAGCTAAGTAAAGCATGGCTGTTTTAATATGCTATCCATATTCCTTCAAATTTTGACACTGTTTCACACAGGAAGTCAGAAATTAAAATGTATATTTCTAGTTTTGTTATCTTTCCGACTGTAAAACTTTGTAATTACTGTTAGGAATTTGTGTGGGCAGAGAGACTCATCGTAAGAAATATTCCTAACAATTATGTTTCGTAAATACAGAGTTAATATGAGTCAACTTTTTTGCTTGTTGTTTATTGATTGCTTTGGCTAACAAGATTCTGTGTTAGTTGTGTGGTACCTAGTGTATCCCACACACAAAAGTGTAAATGCTGTGGGCCTTCAGCTTGGTTGTTTCACTCGTTCAAGAGTTACACATGAACACTATTCCAAACTGTATCGCTATCCTATGACTGTGGAAATTTTTTGATCATCTAATGTTGTTTAAAACAAAGCAAAAGAAAGAAACAAGTTAGGGGCTGTGTTTACCTTTAATTTAGCAGCGACTGAACTATGTGTTATTCATTGTCAAAGGGCCCAAGACAACTTTCAACAAACCAGGAGTGGTTTAATGATTTCCAAGCCCCATTATCTGAGAACACAATTTACTGTAGTGTGATGAACTTTCCTAACAACCGTGCTGCCTTTAACCAATAAAATAAACGTTGAGCTTGGATTGCCCCTGCTGTGCAGGGTCCTGTAGGTAGAGAGGGCTCTTCAAGCCCAGTTTCCATCCAGATTCTCCATTAGCATTCTCACGGCCTGTACATGCAAGCACTTCACCGATGAACAATTGTTCACTGGAAGGTGCTCTTGAAAGGGCATGAGCCTTGCTTTCACAGACCAAAATTCCGCATTAAAATCACTGCTAAGACAGTCTTGAGTTTATCGTCTCTGAGGCTGTTGAGGATGAGAACAGTCACTTAATGTTTAGCAACTCTGTAAAACTAAAACATTTTTTCTGGTAGTTTAAAATTACTAAATAGGTGAAATTGTACCCTAAGATAGCCAAAAGGTTGAGCCTAGACCACACCCATTTTCTCCCTAAGATTTAATTAATACCTATACCCACACACATTAAAACAGTAGCCCCAAAGATCAAAAATGTGTTCTTCTATGAGACAAAGTTTAGCTACACGGACTCACATGGACTGTGCAGTTAGGGTTTGTGTGACTTTCCTGGTCTGTTCTTTGCAGAGGTAACATCAGCCCATCAGCTGTGGGTAACGTTGACCTTGCCTGCCTGCCTTGGCATTATTGCTAGGAATAGATTTACCTGCAAGTTATGTGTAATATTGCAAGTATGAGTCTAGAAGGAACAAAAGCAAACTCTGCTATCAACTGATAATTTAGCCAATAAGTCTTTCATGTGCTTGAAATGTCAGTGAACGGTGATAACCACACCCCTTTCTCCTCAGGCCTGTTCATTTGCGTTCTCGTGGTGTTTACAGAGCAGCAGTGATGGAATGCCGAGAGAAAACTCAGTGTTTCATTGGCTAAAGCACAGCACATTAATTCCCCTAAAGTTTACACAGCGGTTAAAATGGCCTCTTCCATAAATAATGCCACACTTCCTGGTCCTCTCATCATTTATACCTAGTGGCAGCAAGAGCATCCCTGCTGCAGCATCCCCTGCTCCGTCCCCAAACACCTTACCCGCATGTAAATCATGTGAGTCCCGACACAGGCTTGTATTGACCCACTAAGACTTTTATTGCCATTTTGTTCTCTTTTTATTGCCTCTTCTTTCTTCTTCCTTTATTTTATTCCTAAATCCACGGGCTGAAGGAGGCTCAGGAGTTGTACTGTTTATTTTCCAGTGGATGATATGTGTCTCCAGTTCCTCCCCCTCACTCCGCAGGGATGGGGAAGAGCAAAGACTCTCTATCCTGAAGCAAGCAAACCACTTTGGCTTTGATTGATGTACACTAGGCAGGGGACTGCAGTGTCTGTCCTCTCGGCTGTCATCTAGCAATGGTACTTGCTATTCTCTGTGTAGAATCCTTACCATGACTAACAATTACTATTGCTAATCTTTACTATTCTGTGTGCAGAATAAAGATCATTTAACTATTCGATTACCAATGCTATCCTTAAAGACTTCTCTTCCACACCATTTTGCTTCCCTCATTATTCAAGCCCTTACTGAACTAAATGTGGCAGAAATTTTGCTAGGGACCCAGGATACAAAAATGGCTACATCATTCTTCCTGCAATTAAGAACCTGACAAGCTGCTAGGGAAGACAGATGTGCAGGGGAAGAATTATAATATTCTGTGAGTGTGAGAAATGACAGAAGTGCGAATAAGCAGAGCCATAAAGGAAAGGTCAATTAAGTGGGGCTGGGGCCATGAGGAAAACGGGACAAACTTCAAGCTTGACCCTGAAGACTGAATAAGATTTTCTTCAAGGGAAGAAAGAATTGCTGGAGAGGGAGGCAAGCAATGCTTGTTTAGGCTGCTGCAGCTGGAATGCTCCAGAAAGTCAAGTTGAGAAGGTGAAGTAAGGGCTTATGTGCTCCACAAACTGCCCTTCTTCTCTGTGATGGATTGCTCTTAGAGATCTAAGACAAGTGATTATCAAATGTGATGAGTAGAAATATTATTATGCATAAGGTCATCCAGGCAGGTATTTTGTTTAATTCGTTGTAAGATCCCCATAGCAAAATAAGCACCAATGTGTATTTGAATTACATGCAGTGAAATTACATTACCATTTGTGGAACAGCTGATGGACAGATGAGCCCAGAGGTCCTTGCGCCAAGTATGATAATCTAGGAGAAGAGGGATGTTAATAACCTGTATCGAAGCAAGTGCCATTGAAAAGTGAGCTGAGCTTATAAACTAGAGACAGAGACTTCCAATGCACTGCTGATGGGACTGAGTGATACAGTGTTGATGTTGTACTGAGGGATGCAGTGCTGATGATGTAATGAGGGATGCAGTGCTGATGA
>JABTXL010012493.1:11385725-11403834 GCA_025134845.1 Neodon shergylaensis
TGAGGGATGCAGTGCTGATGATGTAATGAGGGATGCAGTGCTGATGATGGGACTGAAGGATGCAGTGTTGATGATGTATTGAGGGTTGTGGTGCTCATGATGTACTGAGGGATGCAGTGTTGATGATGTAATGAGGGATAGGGTATTGATGATGGGATTGAGGGATGCAGTGCTAATTGGACCAAGTGACTGATAAGGTTTAGGACCTCAAGAATTAGAGATTAGATATTTCTACAATGAAATTTTAAACAACATAGAAAAAGGCAAGGGATAAATTCAGGTTAGGGGAGTGACTGGTGTTCACTGTGTGGTGAAAACCAATCAATGAACCAAATATAAAATTTCTAGATGGATGGAGGAAGGGAAGGTGGAAACTAGGATTCAGATGCCATGGCCGGTCGCTGGGAATACAGGGGAAATGATAAATGAGATGCCTCAGAGGGCGCTCAACCCACATGCAGCTGATTCCTCATGAGAGATAGAGCAGAGCACATGAAAAGAAGGTGGCTGAAGAGTTAAATGGAGCAAGTGAAAGCTTTGGTGTTTCTTCTCCTTCTCTAAAATCTTGTATCTTCTTTCTGAAGCAATCATGAGGGACAGAGACATTGTATCTTCTCTCGTCGTCTACCTAGCCATCTAATTAATGCTGATGAGCAAACTCCACAGTATTCCTTACGATATTTAACAAGTAGGAGGTAAAACACCAGTTAGTAAAGGAAACAATATGTAGAACTCAATTTGCCTATTTAATGTCTTCCTGCTTCTCCAGCTCAGGATGTAGAATTTCACAATGAGGAGTTTAGAAGGTGACCTGTGCAAACTTGGGCTATGAACACTTCTCATGCTGAAGGCATTGTCCTAAGTAAGTCACCTGGTCCCCAGCCAGCAAATTCTTCATGGCAGACTCACGCGTGCATGAGCATGGAATTTAGTTCATGTGCTCTGAACACTGCATCGTCCCGCTCTGATGCTTGCTCTACAGAGGACAGTTTTACTCCTAATTTTGCTTCCTGTAGCTATTGATGCACAATTATCTCTATCAGTTGAGCTTGGGGGCAACATTCTTTGTGATTTTGTGGCACCCTGACATTTGGGCAGCCCAATTTCATCTGCATCATTTCTTATTATAGAGTTGTTTCAAGACACCAAATGGCCAACATGTATTCTACAACCACTCTGCTTACTTGAAGTATAGAAGAAAGGTTAATAGTAGCAAGCTAACTTCAATAAGGTCAGCCTTAGATTAGTGGTAGCTCATAACATTGATACAATGTCTAGACAGCCCACACAGTACTTGGATAAAGCAAATGCTGTTTCCTTAATCTCTCTTACAAACGCGAAAGTCAATTCTCATTCAAAGGTCCTGAATGGGTCTCACAGTATAAAATGTATGGATTTATATTAATGCCATAGTCAGATAAATAAGTATAAAGTTAATAGAGTCTGGACTAAATGTGTGTAACAGTAACTGAGGAAAAAAGCATGTACAAACACTCCTTAGTACATACATACCTGATATCAGCTGAGTGTAGACTATTTGGAGATATTGAGATTTATGTTCTAATGGAATGACACAGGAGCAGACTAACTGATTGGTCGTGTATTTCCTCCGTCTCCCATAAGCAGGGTCCCTCTGCAATCTGTCAAGTTACTACTGCATTTTTGTGTTTGCCGTTTGTATCCTTTGGAAATCTCTACATCATTTTTATCTCACTTGCTTTAACAGACATGGCTACGCATTTCACTTGAGGTTGTCATCTATGAAATAAGCAGTGTTTGTCTTGATTTGAATCCTTCCCTCGGCCTGTGCTTGGGACTCTCACTTCTTCTGGCCTCTGAAGCTGCTGTGCGACTCCTTTGTCGAAGCAGTTCACCAGTAAAGATGTCTGCGGACTATGCTGGCAGGCTCTCTTTCTCCACAGCAAATACTGGGTGC
Source organism: Neodon shergylaensis (assembly GCA_025134845.1). Classification (NCBI taxonomy): domain Eukaryota; kingdom Metazoa; phylum Chordata; class Mammalia; order Rodentia; family Cricetidae; genus Neodon; species Neodon shergylaensis. The sequence goes on from JABTXL010012493.1 coordinate 11,387,662, forward strand.
TCACTTTGCCGTTTCTTTATTAGGAGATTGGATGAAAGCTCTCAGGACCCCAGACACTGCTTCTTTCACTGCCTCCCTCTTCTGATGTTCAGAGTTCAGACAGAATTCTCTGGTTATACCACGCTTATGCTAAGTGGTCATTGTCTGCCTCTGTTCTGGAAACCTGTCAAATGTGTTATCTGTTTTCAGCAGGTCTGAACTGCTCTTTTAGACACTGTGTTCTTTTAAGTCTTGTATCCCTCCAGTAATAAGACTTTATACCCTAATTGAAGTTGTATTCATAATTATTAAGTTATGGCCATTTCTCTTCAAATGCCTTTTTATGGCCCACGGTACCATGACCTTCTTGTTACTGGTCAGCCAGTGTTTATCTTCTTGTCTGAAGAAAGGCTAACAGAAAGCCATAGCTATGTTCAGCTTATGCAGGTTAGACAGGCCCAGGGGTTTCACCCACTGACTCATGGTGTGAGAGTTCGGGAAACAGGATGAGCTGATATAACCATGTGAGCTTTGGGATGAGGGTTCCGGAGAAAAAATGAGCTGGTATAACCACATGAGCTTTGGGAGGAGAGCTCTGGAGAAAGGATGAGATGATAAAACCATGTGAGCTTTGCTTGACTTAACAACAGCATTTTCTTCCTTTGCACGGATCACTGGCAGCTCCTTGCATGAACGTGGGCTCACACTCAGATATGCATTTATATCCATGTAGCCACACATTTCCTTGATTAAGGAACAAGTTGACCGCTTCTGGCTGGAATTGAGATGCTCATTCTCAACAGAGTTAGTATGGGTTATGCTCCTTTTGCGATGAAGAATTGCATTTGGTAAATCATTTAAGAAGAAGAATGTCAGGCTGTGAACATGAATAAAGATTGACACGTAGGAAAATAAAAGCAGCTGAACCAAGATAGGCAAACAGCTGGCAGAGCTGGCAACTCCTTCTGTAAGAGCTATGCCACCAGAAATTAAAGGCATTTATGTGTGCATAAGTTATATAAATATATAAAGATTGAACTAACCAGATAACCTGTTTCTCTGGGAAAATAAAATCACAAGCTTTTTGGTGGTGAGTTTCTGGTCCAAATTTCTCTTTGCTGACTTTTAGAAATTCTTATCTGTGAAGAAAAAAAATAATGGCAGGAGGTAGAATAAAGATCTGTACTGGTAGGTAGCTTGAGGTAGATTCATAGAATACAAATGGAGCATGAAACTATGTTGGTGACTAAAACACAGTTTCGCGGCTCTTGTGTGAGGCAAGATCATTTAATGAGTGAGTGACCTTGGCTGTGCTGCAGTCTTCAGCAAGCTCCTAAGGGCCCAGCACTGCTCCGTTCATATTCCCAGAGCTCACCACTTGTTCTCTTTGCTCTTTATATAAACATATCCATGTGTAGAAACAGAATCACCAGAGAGAAAGTTGATAAAGAAGCTATTTTTAATAGGTTAATGTGCTAAGGTGTCATCTGGTGATAAAGAGAGGAGACTATTGGACTATGACATAGCAAATATAACAGGGGATAGCTGAAGACATCCTCTGGCCAACTCCAGATAAAATTAAACCTAAACAGGTCAAACAACAAATTCTTAAGTCGAGGTTCTCTCCCAAGGTGTTTGAAGGACCAACCATCCTTGAGCACCGATATTTCCTTTGTAATAAGTAATGCTCCTTAGAAGCCATCACTGGTCAAGCTCAAGAGAAAATGTGGTGAATCTTAGACAATAATATGGTTGTGTAATAGTTAAGATCCTAAAGTTTTTAGTGTATAAATATCTACTAACTTCTAGAGCATTAAAATGGCTGATATAATATAAAGACCAGAGCAAGAACTGTGTATCTATTACAACACTTCAGCTGTCAACCTGCGATACAAGATGACACTGGGGCAATAGCTTCTGGGGGCAATGTAGAGTGCTCATGGTAATATGTCCTCTCATGGTTTATTAACAAATCAAGAGCACAGCAAGCACAATCAACTCATGGATCTGTTTGAAGACCTAAAAATGAATTTGAAGTTGCCTTAGCTTATAGATTTTGCATACCAATGGTTTCTTCAGACAGAGGATTGACCCTAGTACTGATATTAAGAGGATTTTTCTGGGGCTCAAAAGAGCTGAGACGGGTTCTTCACGTCAGCAGACCATCAACACATAACAGCCCAGCCCAGAGTGAGGTGCTGGGTCAGATTGTATTGCTGAGAACTCAGGGCTATTGTCCCCCTGTTTCCAGCTGTTTTCAAACCAGGACTGACTCCTGGGCCCATGAGTAGAGTCTACACATGTGGCTTCAGGTACAGGGGTTCATCAGTTCCCGATTCTCCAATGATTTCATTAAGGTTTCACCCCAGAACTAAATCATAAACAGACTCAGTACAGTACGCCAGTGAGACCCTCTCCACTTTCAAACCCTAGGGAAGGCAGAATAAACGGAGGCACCAAAGCTAAGTCTTGGGTCCTGAACTTTATGCCTCCATCTGATTGCCCTTAGAGGAGGGTGCAAACTCAGGCATACCATCTGTATTATTAATTTTCTCTTGTGATAATAAAGATAGAACAGGTTCCTGCAGAAGATTAATTTTATTTAATTCCATAGACTGAAGCCACCAAACCACCACATCTAGGCTCATGTACTTATAATTGGGCCACTAAGAAAAAAGCCAGCTTAGCATTTAGAAACTCATGGAATGCAGTCTATCAAGCAGAGCTCTGGTCACTTCTAAACTGGAACAACTCTAAATCCTGTCCCTTTCCTCCAGATGGAAACCACTTCCACCTCCCATTTATGTTCAGGAAGATATATCAACTCCATGAGTACGGGGGGCGGATGTTTTAGCTTTTATTCTTCTCTCATACATTATATCCCAAGCCCATTTGCCCTTCCTCCACTCCTCCTTATTTCTTCTCCTACCTCCCCTCTCCCCTAGATTAACTCCCGCTCTGTTCCACTCCCAAACAAGAGCAGGTCTCCCAGGGATATCTACCAAACATGGCCTATGAAGATATAGAGAGACTGGGCACAAACCCTCATATCACAGCTGGATGAGGCAACCCAGGAGGAGAAAAACGGTCACAAGCACAGGCAGAAGAGTTAGAGACACTCCCCATTCCCACAGGAAGTCCCACAGGAGACCAAGCTACACAACCGTAAGGTATATGCAGAGGACCTAGCTCTGATCCATGTGGGATTCGTGATTTAATTTCTGTGAGCCCCTATGAGCTCTGCCTAGTTGATTCTGTGGTCTTTGTTCTTGTGGTGTCCTGGACCCCTCTGGCTCCTACAATCCTTCCTGTCCTCTTCTGAGGAGTTCCCCTGGCTCTGCCTAGTGTTTGTATCTGCTCTGCATCTGCTCCCAGCTGTTGCTAGATGATGCCCCTCTGATGACAACTGGGCTAGGCACCAATAGGTAGATGAGTATAGCAGAATATCATTAGGGATCATTGCATTGACTTTTTTCAGTCATGTTTGGTTCTGTCTGGGTGTCTGGGCCGTCCTGCCTCTGGTCCCATCCAGCAGTGTCAAGCATCAGCTCCCTCTCACGGAGTTGGCTATAAGTGGGGCAGTCATGGGTGGGTTGGGCAGTCCCTCTGGTTCTGCTCACTGTCAATCAATGCAGAAGTGGAGATTATAGAGTTAGAAAATAATTATGATAGGCGCCCCCTTTAAGTTTGAGCCACAGGTAATCGAAGAAAAATTACAAACAAAATGAAAAATGAAATGTTTGTTATCAGAAACTGTAGAACATACACACTCAACATATGTTATTTTCTACCAATGTTAAACATTTTTATGAGTGCATTGTCAACTTTGATATGAGACCATGCCTTTTCCCCCCAAGTTTGATTCAAATGTTTGGCTTTATCTTTGTCTTTTTTTTTGCATAAGTTTCTCCCATAATTTGTTATGTATAATTTCCACACAAAAATTACAGAGAAATTGAGAAAATGTGAGCTGAGAACTCTCCTAGTTCTCTGAGGCTTGTTTTCAAGTCGCATTTGCTTAAGTATGATTTTTAAGCCGGTAATTACAGCTTAGTCACCCAAGCCCTCCTCGTAGTAACTGCATTTCCTAACAGTCCCCGAAAGCAAGCGTTAAGTCAGTTCTCATGAAAACACCTCTCTTTGTTTCATATCTAAACCCTATGCTTGTGTGTGCACACAATATCCGTACTGCTGACCCTGCACTCCTGGGTCCATTTGTTCAGACTGAAAAGAGCAGAAATGCTTCTAAATGTTCCAGATCAAGTAAGCTGAGGAAATACTACTGTATGCCCGGGAATTCACATTTATTTTGTGGTTTTGATTTCATTGAGACAGGCTATTACTATGTGGCCCAGGCTAGCTCAGAACTCACTTTGTAGCTCAGGATGGGCTTCCTCCTGCTTCTTCTTTCTTCCAAGTCCTGGAATTATGCAAGCCTGTCCAATAAGCCTTGCTCTTTTCAGGGTTTCTAACATGTTGGTGTAACTTGGGCATCTCTTGAAGCAGTTATAGTGGTGCACATTCCCCCAATTTAACTAACTTTCAATCTATTTCCTTTTTGGGATACCGCTTGTTTGCATGTATAGGAATGACAGAAACTCAATACATACACAATTGACTAAGACCTACCCGATAAAAATGGAAGTTCTTTCACTGGTCACTGTTTAGGCTTGAGAGAAAGAGAGACGGAAAAAAAGGAAGAGTTAGTAAGAGTGCCTCCATAGTTGTCAATGGTTAAACTGGAAGAGTCAAAATAAAATGAGGTGTGAACAAACTTGGTGTGAATGCGTGGAGTTGGCAGCCCTGGCCCTCCTGGTCAGTTTGCTGTCAGATATTTCCTTCCCAGGATGTGTTGTTTCCACATGTCCACATGCTCTTCTACACCGCAACACAGATCGGTGTAACGCGTGGTTCTCTTGCTCAGACCCCATCCCCACAGTTTTTAACTGGCTACTCGTTTTTAAGGTTGGCTGAGAGAAGAAAATAAAACCTCCATGGTCTGGTAATTGTGTCGGGTGACTGTGGCTTATCGCTGTTCACAGTGTGTTTCCCTGCAGCAAGGTCACAAATCTGTGTTTAAAGAGACTGTCTGAAACAGAACATGGCAGGACCAAGCCAATGTAGCAGGATTTTGGAATCGGAGAATTCAGAACGTTCTGGCTGAAACTGACCTGAGTTTGGAGAAGGGCTCCATCTATCTGTTTAGTTGTTCTGTACCACATCCTGATTTCTTTTAGATTTTTTCTCCCACAAACAGGTGCTTTCCATTATGCTTTAAGAAAAATCAAGTTAGAATTAAAATATTTTGGAAAGGTTTTTCCTTCTGAAACATTGGCAGTATTGAATACTGTTCTTAAATGAGAAGCTATCCACACCATCATTCTCCATACCCAAAGAATTTCCTATAGTTAGCTGAATAGTTCACTATTTGTCAAAGGTATATAAAGTATAAATCCTGTCATGTGCCTGCCCTGGCAATGCTAAGGACACTGGTTGGGACCGGATTTGATGTTGCAGCCTGGCTATAACAGTCTAAAACTGTGCTACTGGTTTTTGTTCATGTTACAGTTTTTATATTTCTATATGTCTTCACACTATGGCTCTTATATAACAGCCGTATTTTTGGTCTGTTTTTTCTATAAGGACATAGGTATCTCAGTTTATTGATAGGTATAAAAATATACTGCACTAACCATATAAATTGGCATACTTTTATTTTTCCACAGTTAGTCGTACGGAGCTGCTGCCCTGTCCAACTTTATATCCTAGAACTGATTGTAGGGCCAGTGAGCTGGTTCAGTGTGTAAACTGCTTGTCTTGAAAGTCAGAGGACATGTGTTCGATCCCTTGAACCCACGTAAAGGTGGAAAGAGAGAACTGACTCACAAATCAGTCCTCGGACCCCAACGTGCATGCTGAGGTGTGTGTGACACACACTCTCACACCCTCACACTTATTCACATACATATACACGCACAAAGTCACATGCACACTCACACATGCTCACATATACACCCATGCACACACTCACACACACTCATACACATATACACAGATATAAAATCTATTAAAATATTTTTAAAAATAGTTACAGTGTTTTCTTTAAAACAAAAGAATAATACAAATAAACACAGGCTATTTAAAGCACAAAAAAATTGTTTTACCGGCTTTTCACATGTGTGAGCCTCTCTGTCCTTACAGACATAGATTCCCTTGATGGGAGTTGGAGTCTCCACCCGTCTGCTCCACACCCTTCCCCGGCTGACTGTGTGGTGTGCACCTGCCATCCCAGCATTGAGGGGGTGGGACGGAGCAGCTTGAGTTCCAGGTCAGCTTGGGCGACGTAGAGGCAGTCTGCATATAAAAGAACAAGCAAATCCCAATTAAGTAGAAGGCAAGTGAAGAACCAAGGCCCCTTCCCATGACTTTCTGTCACTAGTGACCGACATTAAATTAATGATTTCCATATATGATCCATAAAACAATCTACATGATTTGCAAAGATTTCCTTCACAGCATCCATAAGGGATCCTGTTTGTGTTACCCTTCCTTGGAATTCTGCAGCACTAAGTGCAAAGAGTCAGAACGTCTACGCAGGTGGGAAGGCTCCTCTCAGGTGGGGAGGCTCCTCTCAGGTGGGGAGGCTCCTCTCAGGTGGGGAGGCTCCTCTCAGGTGGGGAGGCTTGTCACAGGTGGGAAGGCTTGCTCATTGATGCTATAGCTTTCTTTAGTGAGTTGATGCTGGGGAAGTTTTGTCATCCGACATCACTAAGACCACGATCTACACCCCCCAAGAGATACTACTAAATGAAGTTTGACAAGATTGAACTTGTCACCTCACTGCTAGTTTTAAATGCAAAATGATGTTTTAACCGCACAACTTCAGGCCTGAGGAGTGTTTTCCTTCTAGACCAGGAATGAAATATTCCAATTACTTAACGTGGCATATAAAACTAAAGTCCTAAAATGTCATGCTGTTTTAAATGGTCTAGTTTGTCATTCCATGGAGTAATCAGGAAGAAAACAATTCAGCGATAATGAATGGATTTCAGTAACTTGGTTGACAATCCCCGGAAAAGAAGAGAGGCCCATGAAGCTGAGCTGTTAACTATTTGATAATGTCCTTAAGTGTGTGCTGAGTTAAAGTTCTTTAATAACTGCGTTTTGTTGATGAGCAATCTTTCTCCTCACATGACTCAAAAGCAGGCTGGTGGGGAAAGAAAAGAAATTGCAAATAATTAATTGTCGCCTTTAATTTTAGAACCAGATTGAAAATTCCCTCAGGGGAATGAAGATTTTTCCAAAACTTAGTTACTTGATTTTCATTGTTGTTGTTGAATGTAATAAGCTCAAAACAGTGTGGGTTGTAGTTGATTTGCTTGTTATTCCCACGAGGAAACTGGAGAATTCTGAAGGAGGTAGACAGGGCCCTGACCCTAAGCTTTTTCATAATACTGGAAAACATTAACGAGAAAGAAAGGCAGGGCTAGGAAGATGGCATGCTGGGAGCCTCCAGCAGGGAGACCTGAGGTGCATCCTCTGGACCCACACAATGGAAGGAGTGAACTGACTTTCCAAAAGCTTTCCCTGTTCTCTACAAGTGCACCATGGTATATACACACACACTCACACACACACACACACTCACATGGAGGAAGGCAAATGAATTTAGATGTTTTCAGGTTATGTCAGCCTATCGAGTAGCTAAGAACCTTATGCAAACTATTTCATTTAAATAGAAGCAATTTTCTTCAAGTCTTCCTGTACCAACCCCAAATGCTATCAGTGTGGCAATGACTAAATTTGTATAATTAGGGTTTGCAAAGATATTGTGTTAACATCCATACTCTCCTTTTCCTCACAGGCCATCCTTGGTCTGCCCCCACCTCTCTTGTTTCTGCCATCCCTTAAGAAATACCACCTTATAATCCACTCCCAAGTACAGTTGAAAGTGTAGAAGAGCCACACCTGAATGTGTGAGCGCTGTGCCTGCTCCGCGTTCAGCTTCCTTTGGACCCGGTTTTATCCTCTATAAGCTCCTGTTGTCTTTTTGTGAAATCTATCTGAAGAGCATTCTATCTCACAGCATAAACTGTGAGCTAGTCAGAATCAGCCCAACGACCCGATATCAGGAAAGCAGAAGGCCTTGCTGGGCACCGCTTCAAGATATTGATAACATGGAGTTATGCATCTGCCCCGGTTCCTTTCCACATTGGGCTCACCTTGCATGATTTCATGGGACTGTCATCTGGGTGCTGGTTAGTTCCCTGGATGTCTGCCAAGAAGGACCTGGAATGAGGTCGCTGGCTCATTTTCCCTTTGCACCAGAGACTTAGCTGAGTTGTGGTTCACCTGGTGCTGGAAGCTGAAGGTCTTTGCGTAGCTGAGAATTTGTGTTACGTGACAACTTTGTGTTGTTGTAATTTTTTTTCACCTAAAAAAATAGATAATGAAAGTTGCCAATATTTCAGAATTCTGACACCATTATTGCATAGAGTGCACATTACAGATTTTCACGGCACAATAAAACCCGCTACTCAAAAGGTTGCCTACAGGACTCTGCTGTTTCTCACAGCTCAGTAAATGGTGACATCTCACAGCAAATTCTGTCCTCATCTGGCAGAAATGGGGCTTAGAAAGAAGGTATTAGGGCTTCATAATATTCCAATAAATGGGGACAAGATAGATTCCTAATACTGGCACTGATATAAAGCAAGAAGAGAAACCAGTAATTATGATTCTACCTTCATTACACATTTTATTAACTTCAAAAATATTATTAAAATACGATTTATCTTACTTGCTGAATATTTCAGTGCTCCTAAACTTTTGTGCCACCTTAGTCTTAACTTGACAAATTGTCATATACCAAAATCCAGTAGGAAATCTCAGTACACCCAAAATTGTCCTCCTAGCCAGGTGTAGAGGTGGGTGAGCCTAAAGTTATCTCTGGAGGCCAAGGCAGGAGGAGGGTTTGAAACTAGTCGGGGTACTCTATCACAAGAAGTAAATGGTAAAATGAATAAATAATATGTAAAAACATCATACTGACCCCATTTGCCTTATGCATGTACATAAGTAATTGATCTTCAAGTTTCATCATTAGCAGCTTTCGAGAGTTTTTGAATTGGCTCTCATTGGGCATTACAGTTGTTAGCATTATCAGAGATGAGTTATATATTGATCCATTGATTTATAAAATGGTTGCAAGAACAAAACATCAGTTATCATCTGTGTTTGCACAGAAATATCAAGTCAGCTTCCCTTAACCATTAGCTCATCCTATTCTATATGAATCAGTAGTGTATTTCCTTATTTCTGTTTCATTGTACGTGTTTATTTGCCTGTGCACATACGATCACATTTGTGCCATGGGACACCTGCTGTCAATTAAAGGCCACCCTTTAAAAGTGAGTTCTCTCCTTCCACCATGTTGCAGGGATTGAACTCAGGTGTCAGCCTCAAGGCAAGTACCTTTTGCCACTGAGTCATCTCAATGGCCTATAGTTTTTATTTTAAAGAGATGAAATTTATTTAAAAGTTCTGGTACAAAGGTACACATGAACAAAAATGTGGACTGGCTATGTAGGGAACTGATTCTTTTCATATTCATTAGAAGCAAAGTGAAGAGAAAATTAATCTGATTTGCATGAAATCTTGCTTGCTAAGACATCTTGCTGCAAAATAAGGACTCAGCCGTTTCCTGAGCTCTGGCAGCTACACTGGCTTTTCAAATCTCTGCCTTTCTCATTTGTAGTTGGTAATATGTCCCTAGGTTCCAAGGAAAAGGACAGCCCTCCTGGGGCCAATTTATCATTTGCTATTCCTGTAACTGCCAAATAAACCCGGATCCTCAAAAAATCAAGCTCATTTTGTTAAAAGTTTTATGTTTATTTAAATTTTCAACATGACTTTCTCAGCTAGACCACTGTATGAAACCTCAGTAGATATATACAGAAAAAGGTTTGGCTTGATATTCTTCAAAGATGAACTACTTTATCTTGTTAATAAAAGTCATGTGTATGCATGTGTACATGTGCATGTGTGCCTTTTTATAGTCTGCCTGCATCTGTGCATGCAGATTTACATGTGTGTACACATGTGTGCAGGCCAGAGGTTGGCATTCATGCCCTCCTAGATCACTCTCCACCTGTGTGTAAAGTGAGAGGTGGGGTCTCTCCCTTGAACCCGGATCTCACTGATACACCTAGTCTAGCAAGCCATCTTAACCCAGGGGGACATGTTTCATCTTCTTACTCACTGGGGTTGTGGTGGGTCACTACGCCCTACTGGCATTTCTATGGGTGCTGGAGATCTGGGATTACAGTGGGCCAGCATGCCCTACTGGCATTTCTATGGGTGCTGGAGATCTGGGATTACAGTGGGCCAGCATGCCCTACTGGCATTTCTATGAGTGCTGGACTCTGGTCTTCACACTGGTACGACAAATACTTTTCCTATTGATCTATCTCCCTAGTCTAAAGTCGATCTCAACATTATAAAGTTTCTGCTTTCAATTAGTGTCTGCAAACCAGTTCTTGACCAAGCTGTACGTGACTGCTCTTATGCATATGAAAATGCTTACATGGATAAGCGTTGCCCGTGTGCCTTTGTTCTCACGTGTATTGGAAACTGTAGTTAATAAACTTGGGTGTGTGTGTGCGCGCGTGCATGCAGTGTTTCCCCTAGTTGACACTGTACTTCGTGCCCACAGCAATTGTATCTTAAGCATCTTTGTTTCCTGGGTTCTTAGCTTAGTGCTTGTCATGTGCCCAGGTTCCTCTTATCAGGAGTTTCGCTCCCTGGTTTCAGTTACCTGTGGCAAGCTTCCATGCAAAAATGCTAAATGGAAGATTCCAGAAATAATTCGCAAGTTTCAAATTGCATACCACCCTGGGTTAATCTGGTGAAATCCCATACAGTCTTACCTCATACTGCCCAGGAAACATGCAAGTGCCTGTCCATGAGTCATATTTTAAGGTCTCTTTATCAGACAGGCGTCCCCATATCACACTTAACACGGCGTAAATGATTAAGTACCTTGCTGTACTTAGTAAGGCTCTGAGGTACTGAGGTACAAGTCGTGATATTGCACCCACGATACAACAGTTGCCTGAACTTGACTGTATGAATGAGGAAGATGGCAGACCCCAGGACTAATCTAGGAGATTTCTGTACTTAGGAGTCTCCTGTAGAGCTGGAAGTGGCATGGAGGGAATAACAAACAACCGTGACACAATACTGGCTCTAATGACAGTGAAAGCACCTCCCGTCTAAGACACAGCAGCCAAGTGTTCCTTGTTGAGTTCCAAGAACAAGAGTCTCCTGAAATGACTAGCAGGTTTTTATCTTGATACAGAGGCAACCATTAACTATACACTTAAGGTACCTGAACATAAGCACAGGTGGAATTAATAAATGTGGCCAGGAGAAAATTGCCTTCAGTTAATTAAAAAAACAAACCAAAAAGCCTTAATGAACTCAAATTAGCTTTAGCATTCAGTGTTTTGTAAGCCTCTGTGAGGTCTAATGAGTTTTAATATATTTTAGGTCTAGCTTGCAGACATATTAAAGAACAATAATAAGTTTAATTAATGGAGTCATCTAATTCTCCACTTCTCTAGTCATCTATCAATATGTCAATATGACGCAGTGTGCTACTGGGCCTGGCTTTGAAGTCAGTCATTAAGATGTGCGCTGCCGGTCCTCACACGCTGTCTGCTGTGTGAGATCCACCGAGTTCTTCAACTCTGAGGTGGTAATGGAATCCCCAGTGAACTTGTGTCCTTCTTGCGGTCAGCTACAAAATCCTCTCTAGTAAGTGCACAGCTTCATGTGGCTCTCTTTTTCTACTTGGGGCATGTGAACCCCATGCAGGATCAGGAGACATGTGCCTATTACCTCTTCCACACCTTAGTTATATTGGGAGATAGATCTCTTTTTAGTATATAATTTTTAAGAACTTCATACATGAACTTTGTATCTACTTTAATCTTACCTCTCCTTCCCTTCAGTTGCTTCTCTGCTCCATTCAATGATCTCTTCTTCATTTTTTATTATTACATGTATATGCATATATTTGCACACACACACACACACATATATATATATACACATGTATATATGGGTATATGCATAAACATGTCTATAGAGCTTACTGAGTGAATTTAGTGTTATTTGTGTGTGCTGTGTCCAAGGCTAAGCACTTGGGGTTTGATGACTTATGCTGGAACTTGTCCCCAAAGGTCACTGATTCTTTTGCTTTCAGAAGCCATTGACCACCTGTAACTCTGTGCTAGAGGTGGAACCGTGTGCGATTCCCGTGGTCCTCCTAGGCCTGTCAACAGTGTCATTATGCTATTCTTCTCCAGGAAATCATCCTGCTAGTATCTCGTGGGTGCATTTTACCTGGCGGGTCCCCAAGACTATGTCTGCAAGCAGGTGTCCTGGGCCTCTGAGAATATTCTCATGTCCTTCTCATTGTATACCTTTAAGCAACTTTGGCTCTACCTTAACAATGTGCCTGTCTATCAGCCAATCTCTCTTCCAAGTTTCTGCATCTGTAGTTTGATTGTTACATATACATGCCTATGAAATATTCCAAACAATAGCTTTTTCTCAGTTCTGATACTACTGTATGCAGATGGGGGTGTTCACTAAATGTTTCTGGGCTGGGCGGGGTTGTAGTAGATTTGGGCAATTAGTCTTCAGTTTAGAATTATGAGGTATATGGCACCAATCTATCAGCAGGAAGGATCAAAATGTAATTTATGGCAGGTGTGGGGAAAATTGAAGGGCTTCAGGAATTCGAAGAAGTATGTATTTGCACAAGATATGAAAGATAATTCCTGACAGTAGTGAATGCAGTGTAAACGCCTGGAAGCATGGAGCGTGCTCTGGATTCTCCCCCTGCCTTGGTCTCGCTTGGGTTTCAAGAATCTCTTATTGGACCCGGTTAATCAAGTTCATATAAAAGCTGGATGATTTTTTTTTTCAAATTTAGGCTCTAAGTGAATAAAGAGAAACTTCTGAGAAATCCAAAGATATTCTTGTTAGTAAATGCTACATTTCACTTTGCTGAAGAGCCACTGTTTATTTTGGACTCTCTCTGTCTCTGTCTCTCTCTCTCTGTCTCTGTGCGTGGGGGGGCGTGTGTGAGAATAGGGTGTTCTAGCTAAGCATACGCTTGTTGCACACACCAGTACACATGTCTAGCCAGTACACAGGCTAGAGAAGAACGTAGCGGGTCCCTGTCTGTGACTCTTCCTTATTCCCCTTTGATGGGGTCTTTAACTGAACCTGGAGCTTCAATGGTGGTCAGCAAGGCCCAGTAATGTTCCTGTGTCTGTCCCACACAATATTGGGGTTACAAAGGCTTGTGTAACCAAGATTTATTATTATTATTTATTTATTTTTATTTTGAGACAGGGTTTTTCTGTTTAGCCCCAGCTGTCCTGGAATTCATTCTATAGATCAGACTGGTCTGCACCTCACAAAGATTCTCCTACCTCTGCCGCCCCAGTGCTGGGAAAGGCAGGCACTACCACACCAGGCAGATTGCTATTATTTTTTTAATGAAGGTTCTGAGGATCTGGATTTAGGGCTTCACGCTTGTAGAGCAAGCATTTTTCCTACTGAGCCGTCTCCCTCGCCCCAGTGACTGTGGTTTAAAGTCTTGATGATTAATGACATTATTTCATGAGATGGAAAGGAAATCACGAAATAATCTAAGATTTCTGAGCTCTGTGATGCTTCTCTTCAAATGTTCAACATTAGTTGTAATATTTAAATATAAAACTCTATCAGTACAGTCTGGGCTGCGTCAAAAGCTCATTGATGCAGAATTCCTATAGACTTTCAGATCTGTAGCCATGTGCATACTTAATAAAGAACAGGAACCGAGACCTGGTACTATGGAGCAGGCACACAATCCACACTTATGAGGACAGATACAGCCAAGTCATCCCAAGAAGTGACTTTCCAGACCTTCCATGTGTTGATCTCTTTTCTATTAGAATGGAATGATTAAGACCCTTAACTCCTGGCATAAGGTGAAAGTCATCAGTGAACATGCATTCTTCTCACCATTTCTACTGGGAAAACAGTTTACTTTCATGAAATCATGTATTGTACTATGTACATATGAAGTACATTAGAAAAACATGTTCATGTGTTCTTAATAGTGGGAGTGGCAGTCCTGAATCACCAATATCCGTGTCCACTGGAGAATCAGACGTGCTCGGCGAAGGCTGTGTGCTCTGTGAAGCCCTGGGCCTTTATGGAAATTCCAGAGCCTTGAGGTGCAGCGCAAATTCTAATTGGTCTTAATAATAAAAACTCGGAGCCAGATATCTGGGTAAACACTGAAATATCAGAGAAGTCAAGGAGCAGCCAGCCACTAGAGTAATTTTTACCTCTACTGAATCCTCAGACCGAGGGGACAAGATCCTATATCCTCAAATCCTCACACAGAAGGCCTTGAGCTCCTGTCTCCTCCCACTTTATATTGCTCTCTCCCAGGTGTCCAGCCATACCCCCTCCTGTCTCCACCTTCCTAGTGCTGGGATTAAAGACTCTGAGTCCCAAGTGCTGGGATTAAAGATGTGAGCCACCACCACCTGGCTCTGGTTCTCTTTTAGACTGGATCAATCTAGTGTAGCCCAGGTTGGCTTTGAACTCACAGAGATCCCAAGCGCTGGGATTAAAGGTGCGCACCCGCGCTGCCTGGCCTCTGTGGTTAACTGGTGGCTTCCACTGCACTCTGATCCTCAGGCAAGCTTTATCTGTTACAGCACGAACAAACTACCACTCCACTGAGGTTCTTACGTCGACTCCTCTCACACTCGCTGAAATTTCCAGCTGCACGGAAGAATGAAGTTAAAACTGAAGTTTAACTCGCCCTTAATTGCATACCATGGTAATAATCACTAGCTGTCCTCTGTGGGATAGAGCAATCAAGTTGTGAGAATCGGTGATAACATTTGGTTTTACAGCATCACTTGCTTCATGTACGCCCGAACACACTCTGTGACGCTGCTGCTGTGTACAAGTGGATAATTAGCATCTAGGAAAGTCAAATGAAGAGATGAAGAAAATTGTTCCAATTAAATTAAATTTGTGAAAATGTCTTAATGGATAATACTAAAAATTGTATTTAAGTAAAAAATTAAAAATTTGTCCTTGTACATGATTTATGAGTTTAAACCCTTTTCTCTTATTGATATTTTCTATAAATATTATATAATTTAAAGTCAGAACTCTGAAGAAAACTGAATCATATTAACTTTCAGTCCCTTTTGGGATTCTGAAGAAAATGAGAAAAATTCAGTATAGCTTTGAGGAACTACGGATGTCTTAAGCTTCCTTTCTCCCAGTTGACAACTTTTCCAGTGGACTTCTTATATTTATTTTATTTTAAGTGTGTGTGCGCATGTGTATGTGTTTGTGTGTGTATAATGTGTGCATACTCACATGTATGTGTAATGAGTGCATATACACGTGTGTGTGTGTATGTGTGTGTGTGTTTCTCTCTGTGTGTAGATGCTTGTGGAGGCCTGAAGAGGGTATCAGATGGTGGGAGCTTGATGCCTGATGTGGTCATTAGGTCCTCTGGAAG
Source organism: Neodon shergylaensis (assembly GCA_025134845.1). Classification (NCBI taxonomy): domain Eukaryota; kingdom Metazoa; phylum Chordata; class Mammalia; order Rodentia; family Cricetidae; genus Neodon; species Neodon shergylaensis. The sequence continues at coordinate 11,403,257 of JABTXL010012493.1, forward strand.
GACACTGTGTGCTCATAACTGCTGAGCCATCTCTTTAGTCTTGTGGATAATTCTTGTAAGCATATAAGCTTTCTGTAATATTTCCCATTTTACAAGCCTTGTGTCCCCCCAACACACACACACACACACACACACACACACACACACACACACCTCATTTCTCTGTTCTGTTCTACAAGGAAATTCTCAGAGGTTTGCTTATACCAGGTGTTTCTCTTTTTCCCCTCCACCAATTGATGAACAACACATTTCTTTAGAGGCATTTTGTTAGTTCAGACTAATCTCGTTCACTGAAGTAGCTCTTACAAGGTTGTCAATAATCTCCACATTGCCTAACCTGGTGATCTATACCCTAAAGTCTCCAGTGATCTCTATTTGTCGAATCTAAATTTTCTCTGTTCTGGTGTTGGTTTCCCCTACTAATCTAATACAACCTGTGATTTAAACAGCGTTATAGTGGTGACTTCCACAGCAGGACATTCAGTCCAATGCTGGCCACAAGCTCTCACTTCTGCTGTGCTAACCACTGTATCCTCAGGACCTGTGCTAACCACTGTATCCTCAGGACCTGTGCTAAC